>CP139507.1:158977182-159195916 GCA_021014915.2 Artemisia tridentata subsp. tridentata | reverse complement strand
TTGTGAGGGGGAAATGGAATGTTTTGTTTAGTTGTATGACAATAACAATGAAAGCTTTTCACCAAAGATTCAATTTTATTCAAATAATACGAGTGATCTTGAAATATCATTAGGGTTACAACCTTGAATCTTTTGTTCTTACAACTTGTGATTTCTTGTGTTTGTTCTATGTCTTAACAGTTATATGTTCTAATAATAACACATATGGACACATAATATCGAGTCTAAGATCTTCTTTTATAGTCCAAGAAGATCTTTACATATTGCTTAAAGTCTAGCCGACTTACTTGTTAACTTATCTTGAGTGTGTCAGTACATAAGATACAACATGTATCTGTGTACACAACTGTTAAACTAAGCACATGGTGTAAGATATTATCTACCGTATATTGTTGACCAAAATACAAATAATATCTTTTCAATCTTATCCACTCAGCAGCAGAATGTTCATTAGCAGCAGCAATGAGATTATCGCTAGCAGCAGGAACAAGTATAATAACAGCAGGATCAACAGCAGCAGAATAATAAGCCTAGCAGCAGAATCATTTATCGCTAGCAACAGAATCAAATGTTCTAGCAGCAGGAACAAACATTAGCAGCAGGAACCAAATGCATTAGCAGCAGAATCACACTTAACGTTTTTCTTTGAATAGAATCCGATATTTAACTTCTTGAATATTTAATTCCCAACAACATGTAATCCCACAACAACAATTCCCGCAACACCCAGATCAACATGATCAGGATGAGTCAACTGATGCTTTGACTCAAGCTTTTGCTTACCTATCAAAAGCATTCCAAGGACGCTACTCCACACCCACCAACAACAATCAACGAATCTCATCGAACACTCACAACAAGCAAATTGCACAGTCGAGTTTCAACATGGGACAGCAAGGACAGATGGTTGGGGGATATGGGAATCAGCAGGGATATGCTCCAAGATATCAGATGGGTAATCAGAATGCAAGGCAGTATGTTGGTAATCAAAGAGGTCAGAATGCTGGGAATCAGTTTGGGAATGTTGCTGCTCAGGGAGCTAGGAATGTGAATCAGGGTAATGTGATGAAATGCTTCAACTGTCAGGGTATTGGTCACATGGCTAGGAACTGTCCCAACAAGCCGAATAAGAGGGATCCAGCGTATTTGCAGAAAGCATTAATGTTGGCACAAAAGGAAACGGCTGGGCTTCAGTTGAGTGCAGAAGAGAATGACTTCATGGCTATTATGGATAATTCTGAAGATCAAGAGGACATCGATGCAAACTGCATTTTTATGGCAAATCTCCAGGAGGCAAAGTACGACACGGATTCGGAAGCACCTCCTGCTTTTAACACAAATGCGGTTTCTGAGGTACAACCATATGCTACATGTCACAATAATGAAATGTTTGATATGTCACCTCAAAATGAACAGCATCCTGAGACTCCTAATCTCATTTATGATACATACATGGACGAACCAAGTTGTAGCAATACTAATTTGGTAAGTCCAGATATGGATCCTAATGAAGAATTCGAGTCACAGCATACTGATAATGATGAGGAAACACGTGCTATGTTTGAATCATTATTGCAAAATTGTAGTATGGAAATTGAAAAGGTCAAAAAGATCAATCGCGATGTTAAGGCCGCGAATGAAAAATTGACCGCTGAGCTTAAGAGTTAAAAGGATAATGAAAAAGCTTTTGATTTTCACAACAAACGTCAGACAGATCTTGAGGTTAGCTTAAGAGATTCAGAGTTAAGAGAGAAACGTTTGCAAATAAAATTTGACACTCTCGATGTTAATTTGAATTTGAAAATCAAATCTCTTAACAAAGAAATTTCTGAACTAACCAACCAGCTTTCAAAACAAAAATCAACTTATTCCAATCTTGAAAAAGAAAAGAAGGAGTTGAATGAAAGGTTTTCAAAACGTGAAAAGGATCTTCTTAAAGAGATTACTGACAAAAAGGAAACCATTGCAAAGTTGGAAGATTTACTTGTAAAAATGGGACATTCTGCACAAACAATTAATTTGTTAATAAACGATAAAAACCCGATTTTACATACTTTAAAGAAAATGGCAATTGGATGTGAAAACCCTTATAATCTCAAAAAGGCTCAGAAAGAACAGAATGTGTTATATGATGGTACTCTTATAAATGATGTGCATGATCCTCCACCGGGTTATGATTCTGTTGAGACGATTAAGCTTTCCAAAGAGAGTAGAATCAAAATGCGACAATTGAACAGAGAAATAAAACCCATAGACTATAATGAACTTAACAAACTTTCTGGGGTTCATCTTGTTCAAAAAGAGTCACCAATGTTTTTCAAACAACCAGTGCCCCTTGCAAAACGAATATTTGTCTCAAAACATCTGTCTAACATTCAACAAATGGCATCTAAAAACACTTATGATTCAAGTGCAGCTAGACTATACTTGGTGGATCTTAAAGAGAGAATTGAAACACTGAAAAGTATTGTGGCTTCCAAAACAAATAATCAAAATTTGAATGGTTTCCAGGTGTTCAGGATGAAATTAAAAAGATTTTTGAAACCGAAATTAATCCACATATTGCAGCAATCTATGCGGTTGTTCAAAATGTGGAAATAATCTTTTAAAAGAGTCTGCAGAATTCGTTAAGGATCACAAATCCCTAGTGAAGGAAGCAAATGAATACTTGGAACGAATAAAGGTTTTGGAACATCAAAATGAATCTCTCTCCTTCGAAGCTCTATCGACCGACATTATGTCTATTATTTACCAAACATATTCTGTTGAGGATGATGAAAGACTTCGAGCTGAGACTTCTGAAATTGTTGTAAAATATGAAAAGGCGCTTATTAAGCTTGAAAAGCAAAATGTTACATATTTTAAACAACTTGATACGAAAAAGGAAGAATGCAAGTATGAAAAATTGTCGTATGAGCGCTCTTATAAAAACATGCAAGGTCAAATTGATTTTTTGAAGTCTCAGCTTGCAAGTCAAAAAGGGAAGGGTGAGGAAACTACGGGTATTTCACCATCAACCCCCTTGCCTAATGAGAAACAAAAAGAGAAAGCTGTTGTCGAAACATCGAATGTAATAGCACCTGGCCTTTATAGGATTAGTCCCACTACTACGTCTGCCTCTACATCTAAAACATATAGGGCGATAGACAAAAGTAAGAAAGATAATCCAAATGAGTCTAGGAATGCTACAACAACATCTAAGGACAACAACATAAATTCTAATGAGTGTGCCTTACCTTCTACAGGATTAGAAAGCAACATTAGGAGCAAAAGACAGTCTAGGAGCAATAACAAGAAACCTAGTGTCTCGCCTGTTTCTAAGAGTGCATGCAAGAAAGTAGAAGAACACCCTAGGAATTTACCGCTTTCCAAGAAGAAACATGTATCATCTAGTTGTAATGTTAAGACTCATGTTTCTAATGCATGTAATGATTCTGATTGTTTAATGCAAAAGAAATCTTTGTCTAAAAATGCTTGTGATGATAATGTTTCTAATAATGTGAAAGAGAATGATATGCCTGAACAGAAAAAGAATCCTTCAGTAACTAGGGCTAAGTCTAGATATATTCGAAGACTTATTATAAAAGCTAGGAAAACCACTAGCAGCCTATTACCTAAGGATCACACCAAGTTTTGTGAATGGAAACCTACGGGTAGAAAGTTTGCACTTAAGAATGGCACATTAGAAATAGTTCCCAATGCATCTAAGGAAACCATCTCTAAGTGTAATTCACCTGTTTCATCTAACCCACTGGAACCAAATGTTAAACGGTTTCCATATACAAAATCATCTGTTCTTTGCAGGTCATTGAAATTTGTCTTTGGATCGTCGACTCGGGTTGCTCCAAGCACATGACCGGGAATCTGAAGCTGCTGATCAATTTTGTGTGGCAGTTCATGGGGACTGTACGGTTTGGGAATGATCATGTTGCAGCTATTCTGGGTTATGGAGATCTTCGGTTTGGAAATTACTTGATCACTCGGGTTTACTATGTCGAAGGGTTGGGACACAATCTGTTCTCAGTTGGGCAGTTTTGTGATGCTGATTTAGAGGTTGCTTTTAGGAGAAACACTTGCTTTGTTAGAAATTTGGTTGGAAATGATCTCTTAATTGGGAATCGTGGCATCAATCTCTATGCAATTGACATAAACCAAATGGCCTCTTCATCACCTATTTATCTCATAACCAAGGCAGGTGAAACAAAATTCTGGTTGTGGCATAGACGTTTGTCCCATCTGAACTTTGACACCATCAACAAGCTTGCCAAAGACAACATCGTCTCCGATCTTCCAAAGTTTAAATACACCAAAGAACACCTATGTCCATCATGTGAGCAAGGAAAGAGCAAAAGAGCAACATTCAAACCTAAACCCGTACCTAGTTCGGTTGATAGGTTGCATTTGCTGCACATGGACTTATGTGGCCCAATGAGAGTTCAAAGCATAAATGGGAAAAAGTATATTCTTGTAATTGTTGACGACTATTCAAGATATACATGGGTAAAGTTTTTTAGATCAAAAGACGAAGCACCAAGCACCATCATCACCTTTCTGAAGTGGATTCAAGTTCTACTTCAAGCTCCAGTTAGGATAGTAAGAACGGACAATGGCACGGAATTTGTAAATCAGGAGTTAAGAACATTCTTTGAAGAAACTGGTATTACACACCAGACATCAGCTGTCAGAACTCCACAGCAGAATGGAGTAGTTGAAAAAAGAAACATAACTCTTGTGGAAGTTGCTCGCACAATGCTGATTTATTCCAGTGCACCGTTATACTTATGGGCTGATGCTGTTTCTACTGCTTGTTTTACTCAAAACCGATCCCTAATCCATCCAAGATTCAATAAAACCCCATATGAACTTATCAACAACCGAAAATTGGATATTTCTTATCTTCATGCATTTGGCGCTTTATGCTATCCAACTAATGACAAGGAAGATCTGGGAAAGTTGAAGGCTAAGGGTGATATCACTGGTACAGATTTTGGCTTTCGTCACACCCAAAATGCGTGACTATATGCATATAGTCACACACGTTTTGTTGGGTGTGTGTGACGAAAAGTCGCGCCACCGTAGGTATCATATGGTCACATTGTTTAGTTTGTGGCCGTTTTCATTGAAAAAGAGTGACCAAAACCCGAATATGTGTGACTAATTAGGCACAAGTTTTGTTGGATTCATCAGTATGTGTGACTATTTCTCATCCTATGGCCACATGAAAATATAATAAATGTGACGTTTGTGATGATTTAGTCACACAGCGTGTGTTGTTTTTTTTCGAGTTAGTCACATACAATTTAAAAAACAGTGGCCAAAAGTGTTAATAAGTGTGACCATATGTTGTTTAAAGTGAAGAAATGTGTATTTTGTGTGACTATTGATCATCCAATGGTCACATGAATTCTTAGTTTGTGTGGCCTTTGGTAATATTTAGTCACACAAAGCATGTTTGTTTTGGGTATTTAGTCACATACAATTAAGCATAAAGTGGCCAAAAGTGTTAATAAGTGTGACCATATGCTGTTTTAAGTGAAGAAATGTGTATTTTGTGTGACTATTGATCATCCAATGGTCACATGAATTCTTAGTTTGTGTGGCCTTTTGTAATATTTAGTCACACAAAGCATGTTTGTTTTGGGTATTTAGTCACACACAATTAAGCATAAAGTGGCCAAAAGTGTTAATAAGTGTGACCATATGCTGTTTTAAGTGAAGAAATGTGTATTTTGTGTGACTATTGATCATCCAATGGTCACATGAATTCTTAGTTTGTGTGGCCTTTTGTAATATTTAGTCACACAAAGCATGTTTGTTTTGGGTATTTAGTCACATACAATTAAACATAAAGTGGCCAAAAGTGTTAATAAGTGTGACCATATGTTGTTTTAAGTGAAGAAATGTGTATTTTGTGTGACTATTGATCATCCAATGGCCACGTGAATTTTATGTTTGTGTGGCCTTTTGTAATATTTAGTCACACAAAGCATGTTTTTTTTTTTTTGTTATTTAGTCACATACAATTAAGCATAAAGTGGCCAAAAGTGTTGATAAGTGTGACCATATGCTGTTTAAAGTGAAGAAATTTGTATTTTGTGTGACTATTGATCATCCAATGGCCACTTGAATTTTATGTTTGTGTGGCCTTTTATAATATTTAGTCACACAAAGCATGCTTGTTTTGGGTATTTAGTCACATACAATTAAGCATAAAGTGGCCAAAGTTGTTAATAAGTGTGACCATATGCTGTTTAAAGTGAAAAAATGTGTATTTTGCGTGACTATTGTTCATCCAATGGTCACATGAATTTTTAGTTTGTGTGGCCTTTGTTACTATTTAGTCACACATCGAATTAAACAAAGAGTGACCAATAATGTTGGAGCAGAGTTGCTACTGCTAGTAGTACTAAGGTAGTCCTGCTGAAGCAGAGTTACTGCTGCTAGTACTATGCTAGTGCTGCTGGAATGAGTATATATATTATATATAAAACAATATTAAAAACCACAAGAAATTTCAAATTGAATTAAACTCGAATGTATATAACTGGACAGAATATACAATTGTAATGTCGTACTTAATTAATCAAATATCTAAAGACTTTTGAACCTTCACCCCCTTAGCAGTTTGCCTTAAGTCGTTAGCAGATATATATTGTTTCTTCGATGGTGCCTGTGGTACACATTTAGTCACATGGTTTGTTGGTGTAACTTGTAGTAAACAAAAGACGCTTCTATCAAACATTGAATTACATAGGAATAATTATATATGTAGGTTGAAAAAACACATGTACGTACCACCTCTTCAAAAATAACTTGATCCTTTGGCCATGCAACGAAACTACCTTCAACATTCTTAACTATTTTTAACCCATTATTTGCTACGTCCGGTACGCATGCTGCATCAACTAACGATTCATCAATCGACACTTTGTAGCAATCACTTGGGAGTGGTCGGTTATGCAGCACTTGCTTTCCATGAGACTGGTATACGGTACCCAAAGCAACAATATTTGTTTGCTTTATAATCCACAGTTTGCACTTAAGTGTCTACAAAAAAAGAATTTTATGTATATATCAGAAATTATTTAAACAAAAGAATAACAAGAAACATGTTGAAATACATACTGTTGGCAGTGCTTGTGTTAGAGACACATCTTGTTGCGATTGGGAATCTGGAGACCCGTTTCGTCGCTTCTTTTGCTTTGGCTTATTGGGTCCGACAGTTTTAGCAAGTTCCTATATGTATATATAAAACACGTTACATTATTTAAACAAAAGAGTAACAAGAAACATGTTGAAATACATACTGTTGGCAGTGGTTGTGTTGGAGACGACACATTTTGTAGCGATTGGGAATCTGGAGACCCGTTTCGTCGTGACTTAAGGTTATGCTTAGGCCTGACAGTTTTAGCAGCAGGTTCCTATACATATATATAAAACACGGTACATTATTCGATCATGTATGTAAAATTCAAAAATCAAAGGGCGATCTTTTATTACTATACTTACCATTGTTTCCGTTACCTTTTTAGAAGTTTCAAGGCCATTGGATTTCTCCTCAATTCCCGCATCTTTAGGACTTACAACACCACTTGTCTGAGTGCCATTGGAGTCACCTGCAATATTGTCAATGGCCATTGGAGTCACCTGCAATATAAATTAAGAAATACAGTCACTCATCAGTTTATGTTCAATGCCTAGTATCATTAGCATCAGTGGTGTTAGCATTAGAAAATGAAATTGTTAACAACATAAAAAATGGCTTATAACTGAGGCTATTGGCGATGGTTCAGTTGGCAGAGTTATATTCATCCCTTTATCATTCAACTGTTGCAGAATTTGAGCAAGCACTATATTTGTGTTTTCCACCTCACCGGATAATTTATTGACCTGCACATCTTTTTCGGTCATCTCGGCGGATAATTTCTTGATCAATTTATCTTTTTCTTCACGCTCGCGTCTCTCATTATCCAGTTGAGTTTGAAGTAAGGTAATTTTTTCATCGGCTTCTTGTTTTCTTCGAGGAAGGCCAAAATACTCTTTGTATGTTACTGCACCTCCCACTCCTCTGGCATAACCGCCCTTTTCCTTACCAAATACAAATGTCATGGCATCAGTGCCATCATCAAAACTCGATGTTCCTTCCTTGATCTTGTCATCAGCTTCTTTCTGAACAAAAAATATAGGAAATGTTGGGATTAAAAGTCTTCTTGATGCTGTTAGAGTAACTGCTGGTATACAAGCTACTACTGCTAGTACACAGTTAAATGTTGCTGCTATATAAGCATAATAATAGAATTAACAGTCAAACTTACAAGTTCATCTCCCTTCGATTTAATATCATCATTTGGGTATTCGCCGTCTTTGTTTACCCTTCCTTTCACCCACATTACATCACGGGGGGGTTCTTCATCCGCTTCAATCTCTTTATTTTGGATCTAATAAACATCAAATGCATACCCATGTAAAGTTAAACCAAGATAAACGAAAATATGAGGATGCTTACACATGTACAGTTAAACCAAGATAATCGAAAATATGAGGGTATTAATGCAAATGTGCAAATTGGGCAATGTAAACAGATTCATTTCTCATACTGATCGTCTCTTAATTGGTAAAACAAACATTGTGTAATCTTACCATTTTCTCTTTGACATAAGCATATCCACCTCGTCCCATTTTATGCTGATAAATATTTTGGGAACGCGCCATTTTACCTTTCTCAGATTTCTCCTAAAAACACAAAATCATAAGGCGTTTAGATGCGGTAATGCTGCAAACTGAAAATAATAAAATGACATATACACTTAATTAAAGATGACTAATTAAAACCTTGTATGCTTCGGTGGTCGTGTATTTTAAATACACGACCCAGTCTTCTGATTTCATTATTGTATTATACAAGTCCGGGACTTCATTCAGTTTGGAAGGTGTATTTAGGTTGGGCAAAATGTAGTTGAATTTGAGCTTCCTTCTGTAATTCCTTAGCATTTTACCAAGACGAATCATTATCAAATTTCTGTATTTCACGTCAACAACAAAAAATTTCTGAAAAGATTAACACAATGTTGTTAATTAGTTGCACATAATGTAACTGCATACATAAACTTATGTAGTACTGGGTTACAAAATAGTATATATGTACCAAGATTTCATCCCATAGTTTATCTCTTGATTCTTTATTTACCTTCTTCCAGTGTAGAATCTTCACACCTATCTGCTCACGAGCCACATCTCCTAAAAAACTCACAAACACTGCTCTGTTTTCCCCTGTTACCCTACCGAATGCATCGAAGGTTACCTTGAGCTTTATTGCACCAGGTTTGTCATGCTTCGCGCGAAACTTTACTAGCCTGGTTGAGCCCCTCTTAGCTAGTATCTCAGGTGTTTGGTTGGTTACAGGCTCATCTATATCTTCTTCATCAGAAGACTTTTCGGATTCATATTCTAAGGCGTTATCATCATGTATAATATGATCAGGAGGAAGCAAAGTATGGTTATCAACAACGGGTTCAGTTTCCATGACTCTTGAGCAACAAAGGGTAAAAGAAAATGATTATGGCTTAGCTTGGAGAGTAATGGTGAGAGAAGATTTGATTTTTGTTTTTTCTTTGCAGTCTTTTTTTTAAGGAGAGAAAAGAGGCTATACACCAAGAATATGAATCGTTGTGATTCAAAAAATTTCGATCCAAAAATTTGCCTCCAAGTTGTAATTTGAAATTAACAATTGAATTATTTGAAAATTTTGCCTTTGAACCTGTTAATTAAAGCATAAACTTGAATAAATCAAAATTTTGGCTCCAAATTTTATAGAGTACTATCTTAATAATCGCAAATAATGTATCATACTGTGCAACCATCACATCAACAGTACAAACTACTACCCATTTAACAAACCAAAATACTTACATAATTACTACCCATTTAACAAACCAAAATACTTACAAATGACCGGGTAAAGGGATTAATTGCTGGTTGAATATTGAATTTGTGGTTTGGTTTAACTATAGCTGACGTGGCAAGATTTGTTTAAAAAAAAAAAAAGAAGCTAATGGTGATGACGTGGCGGTGAAATCCGGCTATAGCCGGTAAATAGGGATGGCAACGGTTCGGGTTCGGGGCGGGTTTTAGTATACCCATAACCGAACCCGTTTATAATATACCCGTACCCGCCCCATATCCCACCGGATACCCGATTAATATTATCCATCGGTTTTTCGGGTTTCCCCGCGGGTATCAGTTATCCGTATGTAGTTGAATATTATATGGACAAAATTGGCGGTATTAAGATTAAGTCACGCTAAAATCCACCGAAAAAACAAAAGAAAATACTCTAACCACTCCCAACAATAACTCAGCTTTAAACTTTAACACACTGCCACGTCAGCTTTAACACACTCACCCTTAATTAACTGAGCTTTAGTTATACACAAGATGTTTAACGAATGAGCCGAGATGATATGGTTGTATACGAGATGTTTAACGAATGAGCCGAGATGATATGGTTGTATATATACGAGATGTTTAACGAATGAGCCGAGATAATATGGTTGTATACGAGATGTTTAACGAATGAGCCGAGATGATATGGTTATACACGAGATGTTTAACGAATGAGCCGAGATGATATGGTTGTATACGAGATGTTTAACGAATGAGCCGAGATGATATGGTTGTATACGAGATGTTTAACGAATGAGCCGAGATAATATGGTTGTATACGAGATGTTTAACGAATGAGCCGAGATGATATGGTTATACACGAGATGTTTAACGAATGAGCCGAGATGATATGGTTGTATACGAGATGTTTAACGAATGAGCCGAGATGATATGTTTGTACATGATCAACACACCCAACAATAACTCACGCAACCTTTCGACCCTGTTTCATCATTTCTTAAAAGAGTTTAATTTCTAGACCAACCCTGATAGCTGGATGGTCTTGAGGCAACTCACGCAACCTTTCGACCTCTGGATCAGCACGATTATGCATCTGTAGCATAATACGAGTTATCTCACCTAGCAAATTGTTAATCAATTTGAGTTCTTTTTCTTGTTCATTGTGTAATCGGGTGAGGATAGCCTTTTGCACCTCTGCTAGTTAATTTGTTAGCCACAGTGTTTGTGTTAAAATTAGTGATACTTGCGAGAGAGTTTTATAAGAAGTTGTGTGAGAAAACGAAGTGTTGTGAAAGTGGCTTTGATAGTGGAAAGCCGTTAAACTAGCCGTTGGAGGCTATTTTAAAAATCAGATTGAAAGTAAAAGTAACCGTACGAGTATTATTCAAATTCAAACGTAAAGTAACAGTACAACATATTAATAACGAGCGGGATATTTAAATTTTAAAATTTCAAATTCAAATTCAATTCAATTTATAAATTGAAAATAAAGTATCAAATACAAATACATTAAACATGAAATAGAAATACATTAAACATGAAATAGAAATACATTAAATGTCAAATAAAAACTACGTTAACATAAACAACGATTGATTAACATAAACAACATACGATTAACATAAACAACGGACGATTAATAAAAACTATCATCTGAATCTGGGTAACCATCTTCAGAGGATTCGGAAGGTGTGAAAAAACCAGACTCCCACCTTTGCCTACGTTCTTCATCCTCCCTGGCTTGCCGCTCCAAACGATCAGCTTCCTCTTCTCTTTCAAGTGCTTCCATTTCCAGGAGGACTTGCATATCTGCTTCCTCTTGCCTAAGTTGTTCCTCAGTTAACCCAAACGGATTTGGGTCTTGGTTGGGAACCGGTGGATTTTGCACCGGTTCATTTTCAGGTTGATTATTCACCGGAAAGATATGCTCGGGTGGAGTATGGAATTTTTCATTTTCGCTAGGTGGGCTTGGAAATTGTTGGCCAAAATCCTTTTGGCGAGGTGGGCTTGGAAATTGTTGCCCGAAATCTTTTCTGGAAGACATCTTGAATTTGAGATGCTTGGATCTTGAGTATTTGAGAAGTTTGGAATGTGTTTCTGTGTGACTTGTGCTTCAGAAGCATTGGTATTTATAGGGTACAAATGCACACGTTTTATTAACGTGACTTTGAATTTTAATTGTTGGGGCTAACCTGCGTTAACGCAGCGTTAATATGTTGTACTTTATCTTACGTTTGAATTTGAATTTGAATTTGAATTTTAATTTTAATTTGTTAAGGCTGAGTTATTGTTGGAAGTGGCCTAAATATACCCATACTTCTCAAACACATCTCACATACAAACACATTCAGACTGCTATAGATATTAAAGCATGTAATTACATTAAACATGTACTAGAAAATATCAATTACCCTAATGAAAAAGTCAATTAGTCATTAAAGTTAGCACACAAATTACATTAAACATCATTAATATAGAAAATATCAATTACCCTAATGAAAAAGTCAATTAGTCAATCCAACACCAAACACACTTCTAGATCAACTACACTAGTCAAATCCAAACCAAACACAAACCAAATCCGATCAATATTATCCATCTGTTTACTTTTGGCGCCTCTCGATGGTCCCTCTTCCCGCCTAAAGTATTGGGAACCGTTCGTATACCTCTCTAGCCTATTTGTACAACTCGACATGGAAAACCGTTCATAATCAACCGTACCATATACAACTCCTTTGATATTTTCATTAGAAAATAAATTTCAAATTTCAATGGCTGACTCCTCTTCAACTCCTTCTTCCAACAAAAACAAACGCCCAAGGGATGATTCTCCTCCACCAATACCTGAAGAAGAAAGAGAGAAAATAGTTGATGTTTACAGAAGTATTGAAGCTAGTAAATATGTGTCTTAATGTATCTTTTCTTTATATATTTTGCCTATGTAAATGTAAACTTATTTTGACTTGGTTTAATATATGAATGCAGTTATTATTACAAGTTTATGATATTTGAATGTAGTTATTATTATTGTACTGCTAGGTAAACAATTGTACTGCTAGCGAAACGTTGTACTGCTGGGTATCCTTTTAGCAGTGGTTGGGAGTGCAGGGTAGTTTGTATCACTTTTTACTTAAAGGGTATAAACCCCCAATTGCTGCACACAATCACATTCACGCACACATTACTCTCTCTCTCTTCCACTCCCTAATTGAATTTTAATCGTCAAATTGCAAAACCCCCAAATCAAATCATAATGTCGAACCTAACTTTTACCGAACCTCATAATAATGTTGCCTTTTTAGAAAAATCCAATGAGTCTGTAGATTTTACTGAGATCATTGATTTCCTTAATGCAAGCTATATTAAGTTTGCATTAACAGTAAAACCTACTATATATACTTCCAACATTATCTAGTTTTGGTCGTCTGCTAAGGTCAAAACTATTAATGGGGAAGCACAAATCCATGCCCTTGTAGATGGGCAGATGATTATCATTACAAAGGCGTCTATTCGAAGAGATCTTCTCCTAGATGATGCTAACGGAGTTGAGAATCTTCCAAATACTACAATCTTTGAAAAACTTGCACTGATGGGCTATGAGAGATATACAGATGCTTTAAAGTTCCAAAAAGGTAATTTTCTCCTCAGTGGAAATTCTTAATTCATACTATCTTAGTGTGTCTAAGTCCAAAGACCACTGCATGGAATGAATTTAGCAGTAATTTAGCTTCTGCTATAATTTGTTTGGCTGAAAATACTCAAAGATTTAATTTCTCAAAATTAATTTTTGATAATATGGTTAAGAACTTGGATAGTTCTTTGGCTAAATATTTTCTATATCCAAGGTTTTTGCAACTCTTTTTGGACAACCAATTTAAAAAAAAGAAAAGTCACAAAAATGTTTCTCCCACTCCCTGCCTTACCAAAAAGGTTTTTGCTAATATGAGGAGGGTTGGAAAAGATTTTTCAGGGAGAGTGACACCTTTGTTTCCAACAATGTTGGCACTAGCCCAAACCCAAATGGGTGAAGGTTCAGCAATCCCAGCTGGTACCCATCACACACCCACAGAACAACAACAACAGACCTATAAACGTAGGACTAACACCAAGAACACTTAGCTACCTCAGGCTAGTGGTTCTATACCAACTGTTGCAGATGAGGATGTCACTGGGGGGGGGGGAGAGTGACATGTTGGCAAGGGCTGCCACTACTGTGTCTAGCTTAGCAGCAGCACAGGACAGTGGTAACATCATTAAGACCCGAACCAAGACAACTTCTAATGAAGAAAGTTCCTCTGGAACTGATTCAGGTGAAGGTCCCAGTCACATGGAAACAATGGGGGGTTCGGATGTTCATCCTAGGGGTGAGACTGAACTTAACTTTTCCAGTGATCCACCTCTCGGGCTAGGTAACACAAGCCGAAGTGGTGAGGATAGTCTGCAACTTTTGAATGAATTGAAGGATACCTGTGCCAAGCTGTCTGCACAAATTGGTGATCTGCGAGCAATAGCTTCTTCCCAAGATGGAGTCATCAAAGCTCAAGGTGGGGAGATAAAGGCTTTGAAGAGAAGGGTTAGGTATTTAGAAGGACTCAAAGGATCAAGAATTCCCAAACAAAAGGTTAAATCTTCTGAAGCTTCTAAGGATGCTCCCAAACAGGGGGGGAATGAAGGCAAAGTTTCAGGGGAGGATAAAGAGGGTGAAAGTATTTGTGAAGAGAGTGATCCAATGGGATTTCTAGTTGCTGATAACCAAGGGAATGAAGCGGTGATGGATAGGCGTTTGGGCAAGGTTACAATTGTTGATAGTGAGCCAGCTATTCCTGCTAGTGACCCAGTTATTCCTGCTAGTGGTCCAGTTATTCCTGCTAGTGAGCCAGTTATTCCTGCTATTCCTGCTATTGATAAGGTTAGTTCTCTATACTGAGACTGAAGTTAGTATTGCTGCTATTGATGTTAGTGCTACTGAGACTAAATTTATTCCTGCTATTGATAAGGTTACTGCTACTCAAGGTGATGATGATATGACTATGGCTCAAATATTAACAAAAATGAGGAGTGCAAAACCTAAGAAGAAATTTAAGTTTCAGTCACCTAGTCAACAACAACAACAACCAATGATTACAGATGAAGAATTGACAAGACAAGTGGCTGATCTTGATGCTCAAGAAGCTGCTCAGATTCTTTCAGACAAGGAGTATGCAGAAAAATTACAAGCGCAAAAAAATGTAGAGTTAATAGCTTCATGGTTTGAGGAAAGGGCTCAGGTTGAAGCTGATTGTGAGCTTGCTAAAATAGTACATAAAAAAGAGCAAGATAAGTACTCAGTAGATGAAAAAGCCAGGATGCGGAAAGAAAAATTTGATGCAAAAAAGAAGTTGTATGCAGAACAAAGATATGCAGCTAAGAAGAACAAGCCACCCACTCAAAAACAAAGAAGAGATCTCATGTGCAGGTATTTTTTTATTTTTTTATTTATTTATTTTTTTGTTGCAAAGGTAAATTTATATTAATATCAACAACACCCAATATGTACATCATAAATATCTACTCATGTGAAGATATTTGAAGAATGTGGCCAGTTGGAAACTAAAGGATTTGAAATTCTTGGATGATAAAAGCATTGAAGAATTGTATGCAATTGCCAAGAGAAACAATGAACTCTTCTTGAATGACAGTTCAAAGAGAGCAGGTGAACAGTTGGAAATAGAAAGCAGTAAAAAGAGAAAATAAGAACAAACTGAGCAAGCTGTTGCTAAAGAACAAATGCAAGCTCACACTGAACTTGCAGTTGACTCTGTAGGAGAAGCCATGGATGCACAACCTTTAACTGTCAAACATCCCATTGTTGATTATAAGTCTGGATCTCATGGGGAAACAATTTATTACGATATTAAGAGGCATGATGGTTCTTCTAGAAGGTTTGTAAGCTTTCTTCACATGGTTCATGATTTTGATAGACGAGATATGATAGCTTTATGGAAATTACTCAAACAAAGATTTGGTAATAAGACACCAAAACAAGCTTATGATAGAGAAGTCTGGAATTATTTGAAGGTAATGTTTGAACCAAATCATGAAGATGAATGTTGGAGAAGACTAACGCACAATACTGTTAAAGAATGGAAAATTTTTCAACGATGTGGAGTACATGCTTTAACTGTGAATGAGTTGGTGAACTACATGCTTGTAGAAAAGGATTACCCTTTAAAGTTTCACAAAGACATTCTACATCAGATGTTGCGTGGGAAGAAAATACTCAAGCTTCAGCTTAATTATGATAACATGGCATATGAACTGCTCAAGAAGATGGAAGAGTATCTAGGACCCAAGGACAAGAAATAGAATGTATAGTTATTACTACTAGAATGTATAGTTTGACTTAAACATGTATAGTTATTACTGCTTATGAGATAAACATGTGTAGTTATTACTGCTAGAATGTATAGTTATTACTGCTAGAATGTATAGTTATTACTGCTAGAATGTATAGTCTGACAAAATATGCTTACATAAATGCTTACAATGGAGCCAAAACATTGATATTTTTAAATTTTTGACTATTGCATAAGTTATCAGAAATGTGTGACCATATGTATCGAATTGTGACTACACTTAAATAATGTGTGACAAAATTTGACTATTTCCTATAGTCACATGATTGTGCTACAATTAAATGTGACCATACAGATTAGGAATTGGCAGGCAAACACACACTTAACTTTAGACACACATATTAACTTACGTGACTATTTGTATCGAATTTTGGTCACACTTAATCATGTATGCCTATGGTTTAGTGTGACCATATATGACATTTGGTCACACATCTCAAGTGTGTGACATATATTTGTCACTTTTAAATGCATATCGTGACTATGCTTCAAACTTACTTTTCAATTGTCACACATTTCAAATTCATATGTGGCAAAATTTTTAACAAAAACTAGCAGTCACGCTTAAATAATGTGTGACAAACTTGAGCATATGATTTAGCCACATACACAATTACTTCGTGTGACCATATATGGATTTTGGTCACACTTTTCAATTGTGTGACATATATTTGTCACATATGTATATATATAGTGTGACTAATGTTTCAACCTTATTTGTATCCGTCACACGTCCCAAATTATAAGTGACTAAAAAATCAAAAAAAAAAATTACCAGATACGTATAGTCACGAAAATATTCAAATGTGTGGCTGTAGCCTCGGATGTAATTCCGAAATGGTCACACAAGTCGGATCAAGTGTGGCTGTTTATTTTATTCTGGTACATTTAGTTACATAAAAAGGCGACTGTGTTGCTGTTCGAAAAACAGCATGTGTGACTAAATCCCATTTTTGTACTAGTGTATTGGAATCTTCATTGGTTATTCTGAAAACTCGAGGGCATTCAGGGTGTATAACAGGAGAACGAAAAAGATCATGGAGACGATGAATGTGAAGTTTGATGAAATTTCACAAATGGCTTCTGAGAGACTCGCTCTAGAACCCGAGCTTAACCCAATGACTTCCGAACATATCAGTTCGGGACTCGCACCTCAAGGAGCTCAATCAATTCATGACGAACAAACCTCATCTCAAGAACTGGATAATTTCTTCGAGTTCATGTACGATGAATACTATGGTGGCGCTTCGAAAAATGCATCTAACCAACATTCCGCTGCACACACTCAAAATCAACAACCACCACCACCACCAAATCCAGCTGCATCCTCAACATTCGAAGCTGGCACACCAACTCCCTCAACATCAACATCATCAACACCTACTCCACTAACTCCAGTAATTGAAATTGTTCTACCAAGAATTGATGAGCAAGAACAAAATAATGTTGTGTTAGACGAAGAAGTCTTTGAAAACCCGTTTGGAACGGAATCTGGTGAATCATCTTCCAGATTACATGAACCGTCTAACACACATTCTTTCAGTCCAAGGTACCCTTCAACACTACAGTGGACAAAAGACCATCCGATTGAACAGGTTATTGGTGAACCCTCAAGACCAATTCAGACGAGAAAACAATTAAACACCGATTGCGACATGTGCATCTATGTCTGCTCAGTCAGTCTCATAGAACCTAAGAACATTCGGGAAGCAATGGCAGATAATGCCTGGATTGAAGAGATGCAGGAAGAACTTCTTCAATTTCAAATCCATGACACCTGAGATTTAGTTCCAAGACCAATTGACAAACTAGTCATTGATCTTAAGTGGTTATGGAAAAACAAAAAGGATGAAGAAATGACTGTAATTCGCAACAAAGCTCGTCTGGTGGCAAAGGGATACCGACAGGAAGAAATGATAGATTTTGAAGAGTCATTCGCACCAGTTGCAAGGCTTGAAGCAGTCAGGATTTTCTTAGCTTATGCGGCTCACAAGAACATCACAGTTTATCAGATGGACATCAAGACGGCTTTCTTGAATGGAACTCTGAAAGAAGAAGTGTACGTGAGTCAGCCAGACGGTTTCGTTAACAAAGATCATCCGGAATACGTCTACAAGCTAAAGAAAGCAATCTATGGTTTAAAACAAGCCCCACGGGCGTGGTATGACGAGTTATCATCTTTCCTACTTCATAATAATTTCACCAAAGGAACAATTGATCCGACCTTGTTTACAAGAAAATACAAAAATGATATTTTGATTGTTCATATTTACGTGGACGACATAATATTTGGGTCCACTAATCAGACACATTCAAAACATTTTGAAAATCTCATGAAAAGCAAATTCGAAATGTCCATGATGGGTGAATTAAAATTCTTTTTAGGCTTACAAATTCATCAATCCCCACGTGGTATTTTTCTTAATCAGGCTAAATACACAATTGAGATTTTGAAAAAATATGGAATGGACAATTGTGACTCTGTTGGTACTCCAATGGTCACTTCACCCAAGATAGGCGCTGACCTAAATGGGAAACCCATGGATCCGAAGAAATATCGGAGCATGATTGGTTCTCTCATGTACTTAACTGCAAGCCGACCAGATATTCATTTTGCTGTTTGCTTACTTGCACGGTTTCAGGCAAGGCCTACCGAACTTCACCTCCAAGAGGTTAAACGGATCTTTTGATACCTTCGAAGAACCATTAACATGGGTCTTTGGTATCCGAAGGATTCGGAGTTTACACTAATAGCATTTTCAGATGCAGACAATGCCGGTTGCCAAGTTACAGCAAAGAGTACATCAGGCGGAGCGCAATTTCTGGGAGAAAAGCTAGTAGGCTGGTCCTCAAGAAAACAAGACTGCACTGCTTTATCAACCGCAGAAGCCGAGTATGTGTCTCTATCTGCGTGTTGTGCCCAAGTTCTATGAATGAGGACACAACTAACAGATTATGGTTTCTCTTTCGACCGCATACCTTTGTATTGCGACTCAAAAAGTGCCATAGCCATCTCGTGCAACCCAGTGCAACACTCGAAGACCAAGCATATTAGAGTCTGCTATCACTTCATAAAAGAGCACGTTGAAGAGGGTACTGTTGAATTGTTTTTCGTGAAGACTGAATACCAACTCGCCGATCTATTTACTAAGGCCCTCCCAAAAGAGCGGTTTGAAAACTTAGTTCGTCGAATTGGAATGCGAAGCCTAACTCCTGAAGAGTTAGAAAGTCTTCTCGAATCTTCTTGATTTATACCAACAAGCTTCGCATGTAAATATTTTTGTAAATATATACTTGTTAAAATTAATACTGTAAATACAGAAAATTTCAAAAAGACATAAAAAATATAAAACTCAAAAAACAAAAAATATTTTTCTCACGACATGTCTCTCGTATAATCGATATTCTGTACGTATCTAGAAATGTCATTCAACAATGATACGGGCATGTACAGATGCTTGAGCGAGAGTTCTTTTTATGTTTTTCTAGAACATGTCGTTTCTCAAATTTTTCTTCATTAAGGCTTTCGTATATTTCAGTACGGAACCCGTGTTTTATTGTGAAATCTTTTATCGGGGCCCGAGTACTCCAACTCGAAAAGATTTCATACTAAAGGCTACATTGAATGACTTCTGATTATTTCCGATCAGAACTCGCAATGTTAATGGCAAAAAGCTAAACCAGTGAGCACTTAATCAAAATTGTTTCAAAAAGATTTTTAAAAGTCTTTCTATAAATTTTGTTCTCACATTGACTCCCTCTAAGTCCCCTAAATGCTTTTGTTAGGAATATGAATATTCAGCAGAAGACTCGGTCACCCCGAGTACTTATTAGATCATCATAGCTAGTAGGATTATCAGTAATATTATTAGTAGTTTAGTTATTAATTAGTATTGTGGAGTGGGTCGGGTCTTTACCCTCTGTCAGCTCGCTCCACAGTCCACTAGGGACATAATATGTAGTAGTATATATACCCCTTCCCACACATGGGAAGGGTTGGACCTTTTCAATCTAATATTACACAAGTTTCTTTCTCTCACTAAAAGGCTCCCATTTCTCTCTCTAACACCTCTTCCATTCGATCCATACAAGCCTCATACTAGTGATTCATGTATTATGAATACCCTACAATTGGTATCAAGAGCCATGGTTAGGTCCATGAGAGTTGGTATTCACGAATTTGTGTAGTTTGTGAGGTGTTTATACTTGGGTCGATTTGTAGTTTTCTAATTTTCTTTGGTTCGGTTTGTTTAGTAGCTTAAATTTCACTTTGTACTTTGTTTAGTGATTAGAGGTTGTTTTATCTTGTATTTGTGTAGTTCTTTAGGCTTTTTCTAGGTTAGGTTTGTAGTTTGTTTAAGTTTTTCTTTCGGTTTGATTAAGTAGCATAGATTTCATCTTTGTACTTTGTTTAGTGATTAGAAGTTGGTTTTCTTTGTACTTTCTAGCTTAAGAATAGTATTAGAGTGGTATTTAGTGTTTGGA
Organism: Artemisia tridentata subsp. tridentata; assembly: GCA_021014915.2. Classification (NCBI taxonomy): domain Eukaryota; kingdom Viridiplantae; phylum Streptophyta; class Magnoliopsida; order Asterales; family Asteraceae; genus Artemisia; species Artemisia tridentata. The sequence continues at coordinate 159,175,133 of CP139507.1, read as the reverse complement.
TTCACAGATCTAAGAACGGTGTGGTGATTTTGAGAAAATTCGTGGGTTGTAGTTGTGTTGTTCTTGGCAGCGGTTTGTCTGTTTTGGACGATTATTGGACTCGGTTTGTGTCAATTCTTGGACACGGTTTGTCCTTTTACTCGTTTAGGCTAAAGGACAAAAGGCAGTGAAAGTGACGTGCCTGGGAGTTTGTGTCCACTCGGTTTGTCCCTGCTGCGCGTACTCGGTTTGTCCCTGCTGTGCATACTCGGTTTGTGTAGACTCGGTTTGTCTCCGAAGAATTTACTCGGTTTGTGTTAATTTACTCGGTTTGTGTGCCTACTCAGTTTGTCCCAGCTACGTAGACTCGATTTGTCTCTAAGGATTTTACTCGGTTTGTACCTACTCGGTTTGTCCCAGCTTTGTGTAGACTCGGTTTGTGTAGACTCGGTTTGTCTCTAAGAATTTACTCGGTTTGTGTAAATTTACTCGGTTTGTGTGTCTACTCGGTTTGTCCCAGCTACGTAGACTCGGTTTGTCTCTAAGGATTTTACTCGGTTTGTACCTACTCGGTTTGTCCCAGCTGTGTACTCGGTTTGTGTAGACTCGGTTTGTATAGACTCGGTTTGTCTCTGTGGAATCTACTCGGCTTGTATCTACTCGGTTTGTCTCTCAGACTTGTATGCGGTTTGTGTCTTGGTGATTTTAGAAATTCCCGCGAAAGATTCGATTTCTCGGTTAAATCACAAGATCAGTAAAATCCCGTAGTTACTATGGCTACCACATCAAGTACATCATCAGATGATATTCAAGCAGCAGGATCTGACACTCGTCCACCTATGCTAGATAGGACGGATTATGAGTCTTGGGCACAACGAATTAGACTTTACTGCTTGGGCAAAGATAATGGTGTTAACATTCTTAAGTCAATTGACGAAGGACCTTATCAGATGGGTACCACCAGAGACGTGGTTACAACTGGTGAAGATGGAACAGTAACTTGGGGCATCGACAGACCTAGGAACTACAACGATCTTAATGAAGAAGAAAAGAAGAGGTATGATGCCGATATTAGAGCCTCCAACATAGTTATTCAAGGTCTTCCAAAGGATGTGTACAAGCTCATCAATTTCAACACTGAAGCCAAAGCTGTGTGGGACAACGTTAAGATGCTGCTAGCAGGGTCAGAACTCACAAAGGAAGATCGTGAGTCACAGCTGTATGATGAGTTCGAGCATTTCAAAATGAACCCAGGAGAAAATATCACAGATTACTATGTGAGATTTCATAAGTTGGTGAATGATATGAGGATGATCAGAATGACTATGCCCAATATCCAACTTAACTCAAAGTTTGTGAACAACATGACTCCGGAATGGGACAGATTTGTTACTGCCGTCAAACTCAACAAAGGTTTAAGGGAGACTAACTATGAACAGCTGTATGCTTACCTGCAACAACATGAGAAGCATGCTGCCTATGATAGGGTGCTGAGAGAAAAGTTGAATCCTTCAACTGCAAATGACCCACTGGCATTCATGACAAACATACAACCAACAAACCAATCATCATCCAATCCAAGCTATCACCAACTTCACTCACCAGCACCTGCTATGAGTTCACAACTTGACTCAGGCTACTCTCAGACCGACAAAATGATTGACAACCTCACCAATCAAGTATCTCTACTGGTTCAACAGTTTCAAGCATCACTCCCTCAGACCAACAATCAGTTAAGGAATTCTTCCAACCCACGCAATCTAGCAATGGTGGAGGACGGGAAAATTGTGGTCCAGAATGTGCAAGGGAGAGCTGGTAGAAACATGGGTCGAGGTTATGTGCAGAACAGAGCAGGGAATGCCAATCAGGGGCAAGGGAAACAGATCAAGTGTTATAATTGTGGGGGGCTTGGACACATTGCTAGAAACTGCAATCAACCTAAACGTCCTCAGAACTCAGATTACTTCAAAGACAAGATGCTGTTAATGCAAGCTCAAGAAAATGGAGCTGTATTGGATGAGGAAGAGTTATTGTTCTTGGCAGGAGATGGAGGAAATACTTTTGATGAAGATGTGGATGAGAAACCTGTTCAGGATCTAGCACTTAATGATCCTAACATCTTCAAGGCAGATGACTGTGATGCTTTTGACTCTGATGTGGATGATGAACCTACTGCTCAAACAATCTTCATGGCTAACTTGTCTTCCCTGGCCTCATCTCGTCAAGCCGGCCCTTCTAATGCATCCGTGATATCTGAGGTACTAAAAATTTATGACACATATAATATTGTCGAGGGACAACAGATTCCCGAAGAAGTACATCAGGCAGTTGTTTCTGACTCAAGTGATGTTGATATGGAAAATAGCAATATTGTCTCATATGAACAGTATTTGAATAGCAACAACTCGCCTGATGTACCAAATGGTGAATCCATTGTCAATAATGATGTGTGTGCTGTGAGTAATGTATGTGCCTTAGATAATGCGGGTAATGTAGATAATGCATGTGTGTATCATGTGAACAAATTGCCTGTCCCTGATGATAACTTGATCACTAGACTAAACATCTATAAAGAACAAGTTGCTATGTATGAACAGCGTGCTAAGTTTGAGCTTAATGATCGTGAGCAGAAATTAGAATGTCAAATGAGTACACTTATTAAAGAGTCTAGAGTGCGAGAAGAAACATTAAAATTAGAGTTAAGTTCTTTGAAAAGTCAGCTTGAACAGTCTGTCATACAGAAACAAGAAGCACAAAAGTGTGTAACAACACTTAAGCAAGAATTCAAACAGAAAGAAACAACTCTTTTAAATGATTTCACTAGACTCAAGACGTTAAAAAATAAGCTTGAAGATAAGTTGTACACACAAAATCAAACCATACAAACTGCTCAAATGATTCATAAGCACAGAAAGTTGAGTGATAAGCACAGTAAAATCATGATAGGTGAACCTAAGTCAACCATCCTTAGGGACATGAAAGTACTCCAACCATCGCTATATGATGGTAATGTGATGCTTATGCCTATTCATGACCAACCTGAGCATATCTACACTGATGAAGAGGATGAGTTGAGTGATAAAACGAAAGAAAAAATGAATGAGAAAATGAGGGATCCCGAGTGCATAGCCAGACGAATAATAATCAAACCCCATGATTATTATGAGGAAAATCGTTTGACTGTGTTTGCTCCTCAAAAGAAGTTAACACCTGAGCAGATATTTTGGAAACAAGATAATGAAAAACTTAAGGAAGAAAAACTTAAGGCCAACACCCCCCTCATTAGAAAAGTTGCGTCCATAACGGTGTATCCTCCCAATACACCTAGGAATTTGGTGCCTTTGTCTCTTCCCACTGAATGCAAAACCTTTATTAGCTTATATGTGCTTTGGCAACTGTTTGCTGATTTTGATAAAACATGTAAGAAGAGAATCACACCCACTGGCATTACTGAGGGGGAAAGGTGTTTTGAACATGCAAAAAGGTGTTACTTAACTGAGGTCATGCCATTCTTTAAACTACTTAAAGAACACTTTGAAGGGTTGCAGACTGCCCTTAAAGCCGAAATAAATGAAATGAAAGTAGTGTTTAAAGATATGGAAAATGAGGTGAATGAACATGCAATAGAACTTAAAAGTCGAGAGATTGAAAGAAAAAACATACTCATTACTAACGACAACTTGATTGCTAAATGTATTGCACAAGATGTATTTTACACTGTCACTGATTCTGCATTGTCTGCTTGTCAATTTAATGAGTATGCTATTGCGTTAAACGTCACCCAGAATCGTGTTGTTGAGCTTGAGGGGGAGAATTTGAAATTGCTTAAAAAAATTCAAAATGATGACCATGATAACATGGTTAAACGTTTTTCGAAACTAGAAGTTGATTATCTGAACTTGCAACTTAAACATCAACACTTAGAAGAAAAATGCAAAATATCAAATGTCAAGACATCCACGGATGCTCCTGAGTTTGATACATATTTTGAATTAAGCAAACGTGATGAAACAATTCAAGCTCACACGAACACGATCCGACTGCTGAGGGCCCAAATTGCCCAATTGAAATCCAACAAGTGTGAAGTATATGGCACCAATAAACCTTCATCTTCAGATTCTCAGAATTTTCAATATCAAAACACCATAAATAAGTTACATTATGAAAATGAGTGTTATCGAGAAGAAAATTCAAAGATTAAACAACATTTCAAAGAGTTATATGATTCTATTAAAGTTACAAGAAGCAATCATAATGATCAAATAACCTCTTTGACAAATGAAATTGAGAATCTTAAGGCTCGGGTGAAAGGTAAAATGCCATGCACCACTTGTAATTGTGATACACCAAAGGCTACTGATTGTAAAAAGTATGATGTTGATGTTGGGCGTATTCCGTTTAAGCTTAGAAATAACAGCCTTGCCCATCAAACATATCTAGATCATCTTAGAGAAGGTCTTGACACACTTCGTGAGGTAGTTGAAGAAGATAGGAATGATAAGCCACTTGATCAAGCAGTTGTCTATGCATGCAAACTCACGAAAAGGATTCAGGAAAACTTAGAATATGCCATAGACTCAATTCCTAAGTTTAGAGGCCATAGAGATAGATTTGTTGCATCATCATCCAATGTTGTGAACAAGCATGTAGCCTTTGACCTACCACCCAAAACATCAGAACCCAACACATCATTATCAGGAAGGCATGTGACAGAAAAACAAACTAATGTTACCTTCGATGCTTTTACAGGAGTAAAAAGTGACACCCAAGCTAGCGGGTCAAGGTCTAGAGGAATTGAAAGAAAGGATATGACTGCGCCAGCTAAGAATGATCACTTGAAGAATGTAGAAGCCCAACCTAGGATCAATAAGTTTACAATGAGTAGGATGAATCGTGTTGATTCTAGTATCAAAAGTACTGTAATTAATTCGAATTCTAATGCTATCTGTAAAACTTGCGACAATTGTTTAATTTCTGCTAATCATGATGAATGTGTTGTGTCTTTCCTGAGGTCTTCTGCATCATCCCATGTTAAGAATGGTAGGATAACTAAAGCATGCAAAAAGGTTTGGAAAGCAACAGGAAAAACATTCGCTAGCATAGGCTATCAATGGAGACCCACTGGAAGGAAATTCAATTTAGGAAAACAGTGCACGTTACCTAAAATGAATAAGCATAAAACTGTAAAAGTTAAGGTATGGAGACCCACTGGAAGGAAATTCAATTTAGGAAAACAGAGACCATTACCTAAAATGAATATGCATAGAATTGTGAAGAATAAGGAATGGAGACCAACTGGTAGAATCTTGCCGTTAGAATCACAATGCCTTCCATCTAGGTCTTGTCCTGTCTCAAGTTCTGTCTCTACAGTAAAGATAGTAGCATCTGTGAAATCTGTGGTTCCTGAATATGTGTGTGCTGACCAAATGGACCCCAATTGCACTTGGGGATCCACATTTTTCAGTTATCCATTGTTGTCTGGTTTCAAATGCAGGTCGTACAAATCGTCCTGTGGTATTTGGACTCAGGCTGCTCAAAACATATGACTGGAGATCGCTCACGGCTCAAGAACTTCGTGAAAAAGTTTATCGGGACAATTAGATTTGGGAACGACCACTTTGGTGCTATTATGGGTTATGGAGATTATATGTTTGGTAATAGTGTAATCTCAAGGGTATATTATGTGGAAGGACTAGGACACAATCTGTTTTCTGTGGGTCAATTTTGTGATTCAGATCTGGAAGTGGCTTTCAGAAAGCATACATGTTTCGTTAGAGAATTGGATGGTTTAGATCTCCTCAAGGGCAGTCGGGGCACCAATCTATACACCATCTCAATTGAAGAAATGTTGAAGTCCTCTCCAATATGCTTGCTTTCTAAAGCCTCTAAAACAAAATCATGGCTGTGGCATCGTCGCTTGAACCACTTGAACTTCGGTACCATAAATAATCTTTCCCGTAAAGATCTTGTTAGAGGGATGCCCAGACTGAAATATGAGAAAGATCATCTCTGCTCTGCATGTCAACTGGGTAAAAGCAAGAAACAAACCCACAAGCCTAAAACCGTCAACACCAACTTGGAAGTTCTTCACACCCTCCACATGGACTTGTGCGGTCCAATGAGAATACAAACCATAAATGGAAAGAAGTATGTTCTGGTGATAGTAGATGATTATTCTCGGTTCACATGGGTAAAGTTTTTGAGAACCAAGGACGAAACTCCAGAGGTTATCATTAAACTGATAAAACAGCTGCAAGTAAGGCTAGATAAAACTGTCAGAATCATCCGCACAGATAATGGTACTGAGTTTGTTAACCAACAACTCCGTAATTTCTATGAAAGTATTGGCATCACGCATCAGAAAAGTATCCCTCGCACGCCTCAACAGAACGGGGTGGTTGAACGAAGGAACCGTACTCTGGTGGAGGCTGCAAGAACTATGCTTATATTTTCAAAGACTCCGATGTTTCTTTGGGCAGAAGCTATTGCAACAGCATGTTACACTCAAAACCGATCCCTAATTCATCCGGTTCATGAGAAGACTCCCTTCGAGTTAATTCATAACAAGAAACCAGATCTTTCCTTTCTGCGTGTGTTTGGTGCACTCTGCTATCCAACTAACGATAGTCAAGACTTGGGAAAGTTAAGAGCTAAAGCGGATATAGGTATTTTCGTTGGATATGCACCTGACAGTAAAGGGTATCGAATCTACAATAAAAGGACCCGTAAAATCATGGAAACCATTCATGTTACGTTCGATGAGCTGAGTGAGCTACCTGTTTCAGGACAAATCAGTTCTGGACCCAATCTTCACCTTTTGTCTCCTGGACCCATTAGTTCAGGACTTGTACAAAATTCCACGCCTGCAGATTCTTATGTGCCACCTACATGTGAGGAGTTGAAGAAGTTATTCGATCCTATGTTTGATGAATACTTTGAGCCAACGAATGGAACCATCCCGAGTGAACCAGCTATAATTCCTATGGATGAAGTTCAAGCCCCACAAGGTTCAGAAGGCCCTGCAGCTTCAGTATCAGTCAGTCACAATGCTCCTGCTGCCAGTCAATCGCCTTCGTCATCAAACACTCAAACTTCTCCAGTAATGCAACAATCTTCAGATAATAATTCGTTGGAAGTTAATCCTTTTGCTCCTGTTGAAGAGGTTCCTTTTGAAAACATATTTGCTCCTGAACATCCATCAGACACATCCTTACCTGAGGAACACAGCACTGCTACTTCTGTTCATAACCATCAACCTCACGACCATCTCAGGAAATGGACCAGTGATCATCCAATCGACAACATCATAGGCAATCCCTCACGTCCAGTATCCACACGTAATCAACTAGCCACTGATGCACTATGGTGCTTCTTCAATTCCGTACTGTCTAAAGTCGAACCAAAAGATGCCAAAGAAGCAATGACTAAAGATTGCTGGTTCCAGGCTATGCAGGATGAAATCCATGAATTTGATCGACTTGCAGTATGGGAATTAGTGCCTCCTCCTGAGCGTGTAATGATCATTGCTTTAAAGTGGATCTTCAAAGTGAAGCTTGACGAGTATGGTGATGTCTTAAAGAACAAGGCACGGCTAGTTGCTAAAGGGTTTAGACAAGAAGAGGGCATTGATTTTGAAGAATCGTTTGCTCCGGTTGCTAGAATTGAAGCTATAAGAATCTTCCTAGCTAATGCGGCTAGTCGTAATATGATAGTCTACCAGATGGATGTCAAAACGGCATTCTTGAATGGTGACTTAAAGGAAGAAGTTTACGTGAGTCAACCTGAAGGATTCGTGGATGCTGAACACCCTACTCATGTTTACCGCTAGAAGAAGGCTCTTTATGGGCTAAAACAGGCGCCAAGGGCATGGTACGATACATTGTCCAAGTTCCTCCTTGCAAACAGATTCTCCAAGGGTGTTGTTGATCCTACACTATTCACCAGGAAGTCAAGAAACCATCTACTGCTAGTTCAGATATATGTAGATGATATCATCTTTGCTTCAACAGATCCTGGTGAATGTGATAGTTTCTCAAAGGAGATGAATTCCAAATTCCAAATGTCCATGATGGGAAAAATGTCATTCTTCTTAGGACTACAAGTTTCTCAAAGTCCCGGAGGCATATTCATCAATCAATCCAAATACGCCAACGAGATCCTGAAAAAGTTTGGATTCCATTCAAGTGAACCTGTTGACACTCCCATGGTTGATAGAACGAAGCTGGATGAAGATCCTTCAGGGATTCCAGTTGATATAACACAGTATCGAAGCATGATTGGATCTTTGATGTACATCACGGCTAGCAGACCAGATCTTCTGTTTGCTGTATGTATGTGTGCTCGGTATCAATCCAGACCAACCAAGAAGCATGTTGAAGCAGTGAAAAGGATCTTCCGATATCTTCAAGGCACGGTTCATATGGGTCTCTGGTATCCTAAGGACACTGCAATGGAGTTAACGGCATACGCAGATGCTGATCATACGGGATGTCAAGACACTCGTCGAAGTACTTCAGGAGGAGCTCAATTTTTAGGGGAAAAGTTGGTTAGTTGGTCTTCTAAGAAGCAGATGAGTACTTCCATATCATCTACTGAAGCTGAGTACATTGCTATGTCTGCTTGCTGTGCACAAATCCTTTGGATGCGATCACAGCTTTCGGACTATGGATTCTCATACAACAAAATTCCCCTATATTGTGACAACAAAAGCGCCATTGCTCTTTGTTGTAACAATGTTCAGCACTCCAGGTCTAAACACATCGACATCAGGCATCACTTTATCAGGGAACAAGTGGAAAAAGGAATTGTGGAACTGTACTTCGTGAGGACAGAGTTTCAGTTAGCTGACATCTTCACCAAGGCCCTCCCAAGAGAAAGGTTTCAGTTTATTCTCCCACGCCTCGGCATGAAAAGCATGACTCCTGAAACCCTCAAGTGTCTTCAGGAAGAAAAGGAGGAGTAAAGGATTGTCTTCTCATATCCTTGTACATAGTTGTATATATCTAAAATCAAAAAGAAAAATACAAAAATATAAAACCTATAAAAACCATAAAAATCGAAAAATCAGAAAATACCAAAAATAGTTCTACCTAGGCATGTCTTCTGTTTATCGATAACATTTACGTATCTAGAAATGTCATTCAACAATGGCACGGATTCTTAAATGAAGCTCGAGCAGAAGTTATACTAATCAGTTAAAACATGTCTTAATGGCTTGCAGTTACTTCATACTGCAACCCGTGCTATACAATGAGGAAAGCATGTGATTGCGTGGTTTTGTAACCTTACAACAGGTTTTACCTCTCGAGGGATCTCAAGAGGCTTACAACCCCACCAGGCAGTGTACCTGACCGATGTAGTATAGTGTAGTGGTAAGTACGGGGGATTGATCGTTCTCCACAGGGAATAGTGTTCGTTAGGTGTGAAAGGCTACTCTAATTAGGTCTAAGGGTTGAGGAAGATTCTTTTTATGTTTTTATAATTTTATGAAAGCAAGTAAAATCTCGGGTTTGAAGGAGTGGGCGGAATTAGTTGCTAGTCAACTAACCCAAATGACTACGAATGCAAATAAAATAAAATAACAAAAATGAAATGTGGTGAGAAACTTATGTGTAGAGAAATGTGTTTACTTAGATTTCCTTACTCCCTAACTATCTTTTACCGGTTAATTAGTGTGTATTAGTCGCGTGGATGACGGGTGTATTCCTTAATACCATTCGTGGGGTGGCGTACTTACTTCCCCAACTCTACAAGCTCCTACTTCACTCCTATGTCGAGCCGGCTAGGAAGCTCCTAACATGGGATCACTAGAATTTGCTTGTGCATTAAATACAACCATAAAAACCTTTAGTACGCGTTTGGTTCATGTTTCTTAAGACGTTCAAGCAAGTTACCGAATAGGAAGTTAGCCAGTTTTCTTAAGCCTAACATAGATAAACAATCATCCAATACAACTAACAACACACTAACAACCAATAATCAATAGCTAGGTTTCATTAGATCTAAGCAAACACAAGATAAAATTAGCCTAACATGTTAAACAAAAGACAAGCATAAGATAGAATCAAACAACACATAGACATATTGAATGATTAATTGATAACTTATCTTTCAATGAAACATGGAAGATCTCAAGGCAAGAAGCCCTGAAAAAGTAGCTAAAATCGTCTTAGGGTTTTATCCCAAAATTCCACACACTAAGCTCTCTCTTAATGACAAAAAATTAGAAAACTATATATAGATTTTTGGATCTGACGGCGTCACCTTATGCATTGTGACGCCGTCACCTCGCCGCTTTTAGGGTTCCCGGGTGACCTTCTTGACGCCGTCCCTCTTTAGCTCTTCAAAAATCCATTCTGGCCTATCAAGGCTTGACGCCGTCGGATCATGAACGTGACGCCGTCCCCTTATGATTTAAGCCGTGACGCCCTTGATTTAGTTAAAGCGTGACGCCGTCAGAATTCTCATGCTAACTCACTGGCCCGTCATGAGTAAATTTCACATCCAACTTTTCTTGCCAAGTCATGACGCCGTCCCATGTTAATTGTGACGCCGTCAAGAGTAACTTTTAGCCGATTTTTGAGACTTTGCCGTTTTCTTCACTTTAATGCTCCAAAAACGTCCAAAATGCCTCCTTTTCCAGATTTCTCCTCAAAAGTACCTAAAATGACAAAAGGAACGATTTAGGGCAATATTTGATCAAATAAATACGATTTCGGGCTTAAATGACCCCTTAAAAGCGGTACACTTTTCGCCTCATCAAATACCCTTACACTTGAGATTTGCTTGTCCTCAAGCAAATGCGCTTTTATTCTAATCAAAATACAAGTTAGGGGTCATTTAATGCAAACATAAAAGTAATTACAACAAATAATCGTTCCACTTCAATCATAATAAGCACGGAGATTATAAACTAGCACCTCACAAGTAGTGTTTAGATACTCACATCTCTCAAGTGTCATCAAAATAAATCTCATAAATGAAAACGGAAAATATCTCTCACTACCTGTCATAGCAAATAGATTACCATAGGCTTGGGAAAGGATCGAAAACCTCCTCCACTAGGCGTAAGCACCTAAGATAAACTATCAAAGAGGGCTTTTAAATGGGTTATAACGTTAGGTGTAGGGAAAAGGAAAACACGGTTTTGTTGAATACGGGATATTTTACTGGTGGCTAGTTAAAGATCTTGGTCAATTACATGTACTATACAATGTTGCTAAGCCAAGACTCGACTCGATCTTAAGCTAAAAACGAAATAACAAAATAACAAAAATATAAAGCAAACATAAAATGAAACGGGATGGTAGTCCGTATGTTTTTTCTATTTTTTTTCTTTTTCTCATTTTTTTGTATTTTTCTTGATTTTTTCGATTTTTTTTTTTTTTTTTTTTTTTTTTTTTTTTTTTTTTTTGCATACACTTTTACCCTACCATCCAAAATAATACATCATAGGGGCATTGCATCCCCTTACACTTGAATTTTTACATAACTTTACAATTAACTAATCTAATGACTCGAATTAAGATAATCGAAAAACTTGGAGTACTTTTAAAATATTTAGCACATATGGGGGTAATAAATGATGTTCATCCCCATTACTCATTACACTAGTACTTTACCCATGAGTCCCAATCGTCCCAAAACAATATGTACAAGGATATGACTCGACTTAGCAACCATGTAATCAATTAGATAATTAACTTGGGTTTAAACAAATGTTGTCACAATAATGCACTAAAGATGAGTGCATACAAGGTAGGCTAAGGCGATTTGGGTGTACATTTTAGTAGGGTGTAACAAATTCTTCCTTTAAGTAAAATGCTTAAAGGTCGAAACGAAAAGATAGGCTCTGAGGGGTGTACTAGGGGTATCGTGTACTAAAAATGAGTACAACGCAAAGGGTGTGGGAGAATTACTTGACCAATGTAGCCATCGTAATTATAACAAAAACACAGGTGTAAAACAATGGGTTAATCCTAATGCCTCTTATCATGTAGTAAATCTAACTACACGAATGTAGTCTCACTTGTGGCCTCGGAATGGTCCTAACGCAAGTTCTAGAATCTAAGTGCTACCGGTACACACATCATAGCATAAATGCTTTTCCTACCAATTCTAGGGGCGAACCTCACATATTTGGGGTGGAAAATTTTTTAGTGGTACGGTTTTTTGTGCTAGTCATATAACTCCTATCCATGAGACGCTCATTAAGATCAAAGTTTCACTCCTATATGTTGTAAAAAATTTTAAATTTGGCACTAAAATTACCTTAACAAGTATTTCTCTCAGTTTTATTACACATCTATTATTAAACAAACAAAAATCAAGCGCAAGAGCATTCTCTAATCGTACTTTTACCCCCCCCCCCTTACACTTAAGATGAACATTGTCCCCAATGTTCAAATATCAAGATGTAAAAGCATAAAAGTAAAAGAATGAAATCAAATACTCCCCTGATTCGCTCGTTGGATAGTGAAATTACACGGTTAAATCTTCTTCCAAGGTAATGTTGAAGCTCCATGACTAATGCATCGCCATAAGCTTGATTCCATAAACATCTCCTTGTCCAAAATAACCTGTTGAACCTGAGAAAACAAACACGAAAACCTGCATAACATCGGCGGGATAAAATCTATATATAAGGATATAATGCTTGTGGAATGATAATTTTGCAGATTCCTGGAGATTATAAGTTGGAGATTTAATAAAAACTTTTTATGAAAACAAAACTTTCAAAAATTTCTGGAAATTAAATCTGACGCCGTCAGGTTATAACCCCTGACGCCGTCAGAAATGACCTGACAAAAATTTTCATTTTAAGTTTCCGGAAAATTTCTGGAAAAACCTTTTACCTTACTTCCTGGAAATCCTGCAAAACATCATTATGACTCGATACAAGCATTTGACTCAAACAAATACTAATATGCATGCTAATTTATTATTATTACGATTCATGTTAATTTGTGTTCTAATAAACCGATTTAGATTTCCCTTACACTTATCTTTTGCAAAATACCTTTATATGTAGTTAAGACGAAGTTAAAAACAACATAAAGCATTTTCACAAATTAGTTTTTAACATGAACCAATAATAATAAAAATTAAACACACATACGGAAACAAATAAAAACAAACAAACAAATAAATAAACACACAAAGCAAATAAAGCAAATAACGCTTGGGTTGCCTCCCAAGAAGCGCTTGTTTTTGTTCGAGTCATGAGCCTGACTCTACCCTTATTTAATGGATAAAGGAGAGGTTTTCCCTACACTTAGGATTAAGTGCGGGTGATAGTAGCGATACATACCAGCTCGGTAGGAGTATGCCACGTGAGGAAAGAGTGGTGGATGAATTATATGCTCAAAGATGTGGGATCCAATCATCATAACCTTACTTAGTTCAATTGGGTCAATGGGTGAATTGAAGTTTTCTCCTAGAAAGGGATCATCTTCTATCAACTTCGAGAGATTCCTAGTTGAGAATCCACTTTGACCTAATAAACCCGGTTTAAACCCATAATATTTCTTGTGATCAATCATAAATGGGTGATGTAAGTATGTAAGGTCATGGTTCACTCCTATATTAGCTTCCACTCCACATGGCCTAGAGTCTACTACCTTAATCTTAACATCACCCGGACTACATGGTTTGATGGGTGGATCGGGACCTTTTTTAATTCCTAAATTCACATCTAAAGATCGAAGATTAGGTAACGGTTTTGGTTGAGGCTCCGGTTCATCAAAAATAGGAAATCCCCTAGAACTAAGAGTAAGGTTGTGATCACTATAAGCATTCAAACCTATATCCTCTAGTTGTGTTTGGTTCAAAGGTTCTACCTCCATCGGGATTCCTAAAGTCTCTTCTACTTCTTCCAGGTAAGTCACGGGCGGTGTGTGTGCCTCAAATGATGGTAGGACTTGTGAGGTACTTAGCGGGCTTATGTTACTAACCTCATCATTCCTTGTGTCAAGATCACCTATATCCTCATCACGTGTTTTAGTAGGATCTAACCCTAACATTTTCCCAAGTATCTCAAGTGCTTCTCTAGGCATCTCAACTTCTATGTCCGAATCATAAGGATCATCCTCAATATTCTGACTGCTATATTCAAACTGCCTAAAAGATTCATCATGTGTTTCTTGAGATTCGACGTCATCAATCACAAAACCTAGGTCTTTTTGATCAATGTGATCATGTTCGGCTAAATCCTCCGTCACATCAAGGTCACCTATGTGTTTGTTTTGTACTATGGCATTACATGACAACCACTTAGGTATCTCAACACTAATGTATTCATCCCCAAACAAACTTGTTTCATGATCCAGGAAATTTATATTCAATTGACTTGTACTAACGTTTGTTGGGTTGTCTACCCTATAATAATATTGGGCACAATCTTCTATGGCATCCCATGCTTCTTCAGCACTTAATTCCCTAAAGTCCCCATTGGCAAAATCCTCAATGCGCATTTGGTCATATTGGCCAACACGATAGTAAAAGGTTCGGGTTAGGGATGCTAAAGCGAAACTATGATGAGGGAATTTTTGGAGTAAATTTCTAAAACGAGTCCATGCATCATATATGGGTTCATCTCGATATTGTTTGAAATTTGAGATGTCAATAGGGTAGAATGGCCTTTGTGGTTGGTGGTATGGTGGATTCGCGTACTCCATAATGGTGAACGGAAGAGTCAATGGAAATTACGAACAAACACACAAAGAAAAAGATAGACTAAAGAAAACCTAAAAAAAATAAAATAAAAATCTCACTAGAAAGGAATCTAGTGAGTAGACCTAATAGAAATAAAAATTCAACCTAAACAATAACTATTCCCCGGCAGCGGCGCCAAAAACTTGATTGCGTGGTTTTGTAACCTTACAACAGGTTTTACCTCTCGAGGGATCTCAAGAGGCTTACAACCCCACCAGGCAGTGTACCTGACCGATGTAGTATAGTGTAGTGGTAAGTACGGGGGATTGATCGTTCTCCACAGGGAATAGTGTTCGTTAGGTGTGAAAGGCTACTCTAATTAGGTCTAAGGGTTGAGGAAGATTCTTTTTATGTTTTTATAATTTTATGAAAGCAAGTAAAATCTCGGGTTTGAAGGAGTGGGCGGAATTAGTTGCTAGTCAACTAACCCAAATGACTACGAATGCAAATAAAATAAAATAACAAAAATGAAATGTGGTGAGAAACTTATGTGTAGAGAAATGTGTTTACTTAGATTTCCTTACTCCCTAACTATCTTTTACCGGTTAATTAGTGTGTATTAGTCGCGTGGATGACGGGTGTATTCCTTAATACCATTCGTGGGGTGGCGTACTTACTTCCCCAACTCTACAAGCTCCTACTTCACTCCTATGTCGAGCCGGCTAGGAAGCTCCTAACATGGGATCACTAGAATTCGCTTGTGCATTAAATACAACCATAAAAACCTTTAGTACGCGTTTGGTTCATGTTTCTTAAGACGTTCAAGCAAGTTACCGAATAGGAAGTTAGCCAGTTTTCTTAAGCCTAACATAGATAAACAATCATCCAATACAACTAACAACACACTAACAACCAATAATCAATAGCTAGGTTTCATTAGATCTAAGCAAACACAAGATAAAATTAGCCTAACATGTTAAACAAAAGACAAGCATAAGATAGAATCAAACAACACATAGACATATTGAATGATTAATTGATAACTTATCTTTCAATGAAACATGGAAGATCTCAAGGCAAGAAGCCCTGAAAAAGTAGCTAAAATCGTCTTAGGGTTTTATCCCAAAATTCCACACACTAAGCTCTCTCTTAATGACAAAAAATTAGAAAACTATATATAGATTTTTGGATCTGACGGCGTCACCTTATGCATTGTGACGCCGTCACCTCGCCGCTTTTAGGGTTCCCGGGTGACCTTCTTGACGCCGTCCCTCTTTAGCTCTTCAAAAATCCATTCTGGCCTATCAAGGCTTGACGCCGTCGGATCATGAACGTGACGCCGTCCCCTTATGATTTAAGCCGTGACGCCCTTGATTTAGTTAAAGCGTGACGCCGTCAGAATTCTCATGCTAACTCACTGGCCCGTCATGAGTAAATTTCACATCCAACTTTTCTTGCCAAGTCATGACGCCGTCCCATGTTAATTGTGACGCCGTCAAGAGTAACTTTTAGCCGATTTTTGAGACTTTGCCGTTTTCTTCACTTTAATGCTCCAAAAACGTCCAAAATGCCTCCTTTTCCAGATTTCTCCTCAAAAGTACCTAAAATGACAAAAGGAACGATTTAGGGCAATATTTGATCAAATAAATACGATTTCGGGCTTAAATGACCCCTTAAAAGCGGTACACTTTTCGCCTCATCAGCATGTCGCCAAAAAGACAGCTGTTCCTCCAACCGGGTGATGTTCACCTGGGCATGGATTACTTTATATCCATGATTCTCCGACTTGATGTACGTTTCAGTGCATCACTTCGTATATAAGAAGAGAAGTCTTCTTTTCATCAAGATTCTATATCTTGTTAGATCCCTCAAGAGAGTCTTGATGTTACACAAGGTGGTAAAATGAACTAAATTTTCACAAATGTCCGTCGCTCAATTGAATGACTACAGCTCTTTTAATGAAAAACGGGTTATTAATTGAGGGGGAGCATATTTGTTCAAATTTCCGACACCTTGCCATATTTGTGCAAACATCAGCAGTGACACTCTCTCGTTGTTTCAAGGGGAGCATAGTATGCTCCAAAATCAGAATACATTTAAACCTGCCACATTTTCTCCCAAATTTTTCTAAATGTATTTAAATCAATTGGGATCACAAATCTCAAATGGTTTGAAATTTTTGATCGGGGGAGAGAATGTGATTTAAATAGGAAATTCTGATAAAATGTGATGATTTGGAAGCTAATGTAGGCTCTCCCGTATGTGCTAAACCATTTTGTACATCAAGGCACATATTGAGGGGGAGCAAAATGTTTTGGTCATAAACGTAAGCTCTTCCATATGTGCTAAAATCTTTCTTATATCAATGCACATATTGAGGGGGAGCAAATGGTTTTTACAAAACAAAGGATTTGGCATCTCATGTGGCCGTGACTCAGAATTAACCAATGAATTGACGAAACTTGAACTGTCATCAATCGAAAGGATTCGTCTTGGCCGGGTAATAATTTCAAGCTGGTCTAACCAGTGATGTAAGCGTGTCTCGAAAAAGATGAATCTGAGTAGAGTGTACCATTTCGAGAAACTTTCTGTGAACTTGACCAGGCCGGGTAATAATTTCAAGCTAGTCTAACTAGTGATGTAAGCGTGTCTCGAATCGGTCTTGTTCACTGAAAGTGGATCAATTCATAAAGTGCGAGCTCTACCTAACATGTGCAAATTTATAAAACAATCAACCGAGCACATGTTGAGGGGGAGCAATTTGAAAAATATAAAACTCTCAAGTGTTTGCAAAAATGTGTTTCAGAATCATGATCACTTGAAGAGATTTTTCAATGATTTGGTTTATGACAATCGTGGAAGTACACCAAAGACCGACCATTTTAATTAATGCATGGAGTTATAAGGATGGTTAGGTTAGGCTCAAGTTCCCACGATCCCGCCAGAGCCGGAGGGATCTACCCAGGGACAATCCACTAGTTAGTGTAGAAGTCCTTAGGTATGATTAAAAAGGAGAAAAGTGAATAAGGGAAAAGTGCCGACTGAGATGGAGCTAGTACTGGAACAAACCCAACAAGGTACTAGTAAGGAAGTCTCGGTAAGCACTGAAGGGGTTGAAGAATGAAAAAGAATTGTAAAGATAAAGGGTGAAAAGAAATAGCCCTCCTTACAACTTAGGCAGAAACCGGGTCAATACATATGCTGTCAGAATCACTTAGTTGGTTGCTGGCATTGAAGACAAAGTATCATGGACCCAGTGATACGCTGCACAACCCTCCCTAGCCACTCAAGGTCCCTCAAAGGACTCTTGTTTCACTTGTCACGGAGATCAATACATTTCTATCATCTCTCTCACTCCGAGTTAGATGATATTGAAAAGGTGACAGTCCTCTCCAGCCTCCGATCACCAAATCAAAACGCACAATTGAGTCTAGAGCCACGAGATGCATAATAAGATCTCATAGGGACACAAATTATTTCTACACTGGGTGTTCAATATTAAGGACACCAGTTGTAATCTTAAGAGTCCTACGCAGATCTTAGCAATCTGCCAGAACATTTATGAGGGAATTTACCAATGTAATTCTCAATGATTGAATGGAAATTCCTGCCAGGGTCAAGATCAAGCAGCCCTGAAAGCAGGTCACTTCGGTAATCCTTTATGGATTACGCTTAGTGGTCGCGGCGGTTTCAAACGATCTACAGTCGTGGAGTGATCTCCAGCGACTCACCTAATCGTTGATTTACTACGGTAAAATCTTAAAAAGCCCTCTGTGGGTTTTCGATTAGGAACGGTCTTGGTAAGGATTAGAGATAGTTTTCACAATATGCTGTTGACTATCTCGAAGTCCAAACTTGTAAGTACCGGTCGAATTATTGCTAACTGTCGTATGCAGGAACGTCTGGCGACTGTAGCTGTGGAATGCTGTAGCTGGTTGCTGTTGTAGCTGGTTGCAGAAAAGATGCCAATCCATCACCACATGTTCACACCACATCATCATCAAAGAAGTCATGATCGACCTAAAAGACCTTCAACACAGCTTCTGCTAACTCTGATGCTAAAGATCATGACCCCATATCGTGTGAGCATGTCGGCTCTTAGTATATCTCATCACATGGAGTATTGCTACAGAAAGATGACTTGGAGACTCAAGTGGGATGATACGTTCACAGATTACTCAAAGTTCATCCAAGACAAAAGAGAAGTCATCTTCAGATCACTGATGTTTGCACAACAATCTATGACATTGAAGATTCAATGAGTACGAGCTATGATGTCAAGATCCAAGGATGAAGTGCTGAAATTCAGAACATTACTTCTGGGGTGACCTCCCTTAGGGGGAGATTGTTAGGAATATGAATATTCAGCAGAAGACTCGGTCACCCCGAGTACTTATTAGATCATCATAGCTAGTAGGATTATCAGTAATATTATTAGTAGTTTAGTTATTAATTAGTATTGTGGAGTGGGTCGGGTCTTTACCCTCTGTCAGCTCGCTCCACAGTCCACTAGGGACATAATATGTAGTAGTATATATACCCCTTCCCACACATGGGAAGGGTTGGACCTTTTCAATCTAATATTACACAAGTTTCTTTCTCTCACTAAAAGGCTCCCATTTCTCTCTCTAACACCTCTTCCATTCGATCCATACAAGCCTCATACTAGTGATTCATGTATTGTGAATACCCTACAGCTTTTAAACTCAATTGTTTAATAAAATGCTCTGTTTAAGGGGGAGTACAAAAAGAAAATGTTCCAATTTTCATGCTAACATCAGTCCATCTCTCCACAAAAAGTTTCATTTTAATCAACTTTTTTCAAAAATACCACTTCATGCTATTTTTGAGGGGGAGATTAAGTGTTTAAATATATGGGGAAGAGGACGTGATTAAAATGTGATCTAAAAGTTTTTGCGGTTTGAATCTCAAGACTCAGTGATAACCCTCGAATTAAAGAAACTTAATGTCAGTTATCGAAAAGACTTGTCCTGGACGGGTAATAATTTCAAGCTGGTTTTCCAGTGATGTAAGCGTGTCTCGCAAAGGACTTGTCTGAGTAGAATGTGCCAATTCGAGAGATGATCATTGAATATGACTGGGACGGGTAATAATTTCAAGCTAGTCTAACTAGTGATGTAAGCGTGTCTCGCGAAGGTCATGTTCATTGAAAGTCGATCATTTCAAATGTGCGAACTCTACCCAACATGTGCAGTTTATTTCAAAAATGCATGAGCACATGTGAAGGGGGAGTGTTTCAAAAATACAAAACTCTCAATGTGTTTACAAAATGTGTTTTCTCATAAACGCGTTGAGAGATTTTCACAAGGTTTAATGGCATATGACAAATAATCTAGGATAATCATGGAGTAATAAGGTGATTATGGTTAGGTTATGTCCAATGATCCGCCAGAACCGGAGGGATCTACCCAAGGACAATTCCAATAGCTTAGCATTAGAAGTCCTTAGGTAAGATTGAAAAAAGGAGAAAATGAGAAAGGAGAAAGAAGGGGTTGAAGAATGAAAAAGAAAAGTTTAATGAAAGGGTGAAAGGAAATAGCCCTCCATGAAAACTTAGGTCAGAAACCGGGTCAATACATCTGCTATCGGTACTCACTAAGGTGATACTGATATTGAAGACAAGACGTCATGGACCCAATGACGCATTTGCACCACCCCTCCTATCCACTCAGATATATCTTAAAAGATATTTATTTCATTTCTCACGGAGAACACTGCATAATCTATCGACCTCTCACTTCGAGATGTGTTGATATTGAAAAAGGTGGCACTCTGCTCCATGCCTCCGACGACTAAAACCAAAACGCACATTCTTGAGTCTAGAGACATGAGATTCATCAAAGATCTCTTAGGAACACTTCCTATGCAATACACTTGTGTTCACTCAAAAGGATACAAGTTGTATGAGTCTTAATGAGATCTAAGGATCTTGCCTCACGACATGATGGCCGCTGGACGATTTATTGCTAACTGTCTTATGCAGGTACCGACGAAAGTCCATCCACCATCATCATCTACAACGACGACGCATCCGGACAGAAGAAGTAGATCAAGGTAGGAACGACCAAAAGATGATTCTTTGAAGATCGCAGTGCATGAAGGAACATCAAATGAAGAATATTATACATTGACACTTAAAGTTCAAGACATCAAGAGCAAAAGACCAATCACGGGAGCATCATTGAAATGACCATCCCTTATGGGGAGATTGTTAGCATTTAATTTATGCTATTTAGAAAGTGATGGTCATTTGTATGTTAGAGCTAAGTATCATGTGTAATATGTATTGTATTTAGTGGGCTAAGGCATTAGTATTGATAGTTACTTAAGTGTATAAGTGTAGTGCAACACTTAGCCCACAATAGGTCCACTCAAAAGCCCATCAAACCCACTTTGGTTGATGGCAGTCGATCACATAAAACCACACACACTCTCATTCATTAGATGTGTGTCTCAAAGTTAGTAGAGAGTGTGTGTGTGTTTTACATAGTTAGTATTTGTATTATTTTCTTCCCAAGATTATAAACATTCGACTACAAGTTTTTACATATGATCCACCACTCTTCTTGTTCTTAAAAGTATTTGTGAGTCATCCTTGTTCTTGTGTCGAGTTGTGTGATAAAGAGGATAGTGTTCAGTTCATTCCAAAGTGAAGATCGATCATTACAGTTTATGTGCTCTTTGTTAAGAAGTTATTCTTTGAATATCGGTATGCTAATGTTGGTATTTATTTGAATAATAATACTAAACTTGTTACGTACGTAGTTTATTAAAGATGCACATATCTCATACACAAAAAAACTTGGTATGTAATGAACATATAGCTATGCTGTGAATCAGTTTGTGTAAATAAATTTATATTATGTTCTCTGAAGTTTTTATCACTGAAACTTGACAGTTCATTGTTCAGTTTACCGAAATAAGTTATTCTAAAAATGCACACGCTACCAATTGTTCAGTTTTTTGAAAGAAGCTGAGGGTCTCAGGGCCAAATGCGAAAGACACCTCACATGCAATCCTTTTATCTTCCGGTATCTGGGTATCCATGTGTATTATTACATTGAAAACATGCAAAATACACGAAATTAAATAGAATGGAAAAGGCTACATACTACATAACAACATCAGCATAAAAGAGCTGGTTATTGCAACATCTACGATTGTTGCACACATGAATTCTAACTTAAGTAGAGTACACGAGCTGAGCTACTCATTGCAACATTAGTAGATGTTATACATGAAAACAGCAACTAATTAAAAAAGAAAACACATTTAACCATCACATACAATTTTACACCTTACCAAACTTCTTCTTGAAAAAACCAACTATATGGTCTCTTGAAGGTAAGATTTCTTTAACAACTTGACAGTTGAGAAAGTTATCAGCCCATTCGTGTATTTTTGGAAACGTTTCTCGTGTGGCAAACTTTATTTGTGTAGCTTCTTCAATTGCTCCAAGCCAATAGGCTATGAAATCACCAGCAATATCAACAATGTTAATATTATCACCTCCAAAAAACTTTGTACCCCTAATTTTAAGTTCATTCTCTAGTATTTGTAGTTGCTCACATGCTTCTGCAATAGCTTGCTTCTCTCCATTACTACCAAAGACCTTGAATGCTGCAGGCAAGCACTAAACAAACCGTAGACTTATTATTCATCCTTAAAGTATTTGCAGATTTAGATTGTCATTGACAATTTTTTAATATCCAAATTGAGGATTTTTCTTTTTATTACTATTATCAAAATCGGCTTTTTATGCTAAGATTGAATATAGCTCATACATGAATTGAAAATACCTAGGATATAATTCAAAATGAAGAGGCATTCATGAATAAAATAACAAAATACATCTAGAATAACTATTGCTGGCCCCTGCCCCTACCACAAAGTCAATGTATGTATGCTCTTCATTATGGCCACTGGCACACATATATTGACAATAAAAAGCTTTATAGGCAATCAAAATCTGCATATGCTTCATTAGTATCAATTCTCAAGAAGCAAAAAAACATGTCAGATGATAAAAAAAGGGCTTTGGAATGAGTTGATGAGGTGTTAGCATGCAATAGTTTAAACTTGTATTATTTTCCAAAAGTAACATTATCGTTTTCGGGCATGTTTTTCACCAATATTGGTATAAACGAAAGTGTAGACAAGGAAAATTGTTAGTAGCTCAGATTAAAACATAGTTCAGGGATAGTTTATGTGACTCATACTGGTTATAACTGGCCACATAGCAATACATACTACTAGTATGATACTAGTGAAGTGCTAAATCTCTAATGTGAGACTAAGAGTGATCAATAACTGAATTAACTGCTCCTAAACTTGACCTGTTTTTGGTATTATTTGTTATCAATAATATACAATATTTATACATTCAAGTTTCAATTATAGAGCTACTAATGTTTTCATAAATCAATAATAGGTAATTTACCTTATCATCGATGAATTTGGCCCAAAAACGGGCAATAGCTTTCTCATAAGGATCCTGTGGCAAAATAGGAACTCCTTTCCAAACATCATCAATGTACTCAATGATCACAAGTGACTCTGATATTGGGTTCCCGTTATGCACTAACACCGGTACCTTCTTGTGAACAGGATTATATTTCAGTAAATCGTCACTCTTGTTTCTCATGTTTTCTTCAATGTTTTCATACTTTATTCCCTTCATACTCAAAGCAATTTTCACTCTGCAAACAAACGGGCTTCCTCCAAGAGCATACAGTTTCACTTCATTCGACATTTTCAAGTGATGGGAGTTCAGTGAAAGATAAACCCCACTCTCCCCCCAATAAGTAAGGCCCCGTTAGCCTGAGTGAAGATGAGGATAAAGAGTAAGGTTTGATTCAGGTTTATTAATTATATGGGATGGTTGGGTGGTTCTATGGGTGGCTTCTATAAATATTAGTTCTGGCCTGCTGGGTTGTTGGGTGTTTAATGTGTTATGATGAATTCTAAGAGTAATTGTGGAGTGGATACTTGTAATGTAGGCAGGATATATAAGTAGCTGTACATGCATGATCAACGTACGATACTAGAAAAGTGTTGGAGAATGTGGTGTAAATCCTTGAACAGGTTGCAAATACTAATAAGCGAACTTTCATAGTATATTTGTTACAGTAATTATGATCAGATTTATATATCCATGCATTAGACCACAAAAATACAATGCATATACCATTGTTTATGAGGCGTGGACAAACTACAAGGGGAGCTAACAAGCCAAACTACAAATACAAAGAAAAATATGAAGGACCATGACCAGATACAGTAAAACTCGGCTGGCTCGGCCCCCACTTCCAACCTAAAGCTAAAGGCAAAGTAGCCAGCAGGAGAAGACCAATAACAACCACAAGCACTTCTCCAGCCACAAACAACACACTCTTATTCAAACAGCCTGCTTCAAACACAAAGACATGGGATTTTACAATACCCGACTCACCGGCCCAAAAATACCAGGATGTCACTTATCAAAGATAAACTAAAATATCTGTTTTGGCCATATACCAAAATATAAGTGAGCATATACTGATTAAAAATTCCGAAGACAGTAGTAAAGAAACGATGTTCTTAACACTGTGGCCAAACAAAAGATTCAAAATGATTTTGGGTTTCTAAATGTTGGGTCAACTAAATACAGAAACAAACTATGTGCCCCTGGCCTATAAATTATAATTGGGCATTTGGATTGTAAGCCCATCTATAGCGAAAAAACTTCATAACTTTATGAACCTAAAAGAGGTCATGCATACGAAATGCACAATACTAAAAAAGTTACATACTACTGTACATATTACACGACAACATCAGCCTTCAAAAGAGTTTTTATTACAACATCAAGAATTGTTTCACACATAATCTCCGACTTCAATAAAGGAGGTCGACTCTTATGATTGGGAAAATGATGATCTGTCTCAAGTCAAAGGGAGGCTGATGTACACTAAAAAAGAGATAACACAAATTGAACCTATTGATTCACACGAATGTCAGGAACAACTCTTCCAATTACCGTTGATTCACAGAATACCGATAATTAGGACAATCTCCAGCAAAACTGCCAAAAATAGACTTTTCATATATTTTAAAAATGATCAAGCACTATTACAATAGACTTATTAAATAGGCATATAAAATCGAAATGAGCCTTAAAAAACAAACGGGCCGTAATCTAGCCCATAAACAAAAGTCCAATAAACCAAAAGAAAACATAAAAATGCAAATAACTCATAAAATAGAGCATTTTGAGTCCCGAAAGTTCTGTAAACCAACGTAGTTTGTTTACCACAACGTTCTCGTTTCAAGCTTCGATTTGACTGGTCATGGGCCTGAAACAGAGTCCCGTAGCCCAAGTAATGCTAATTTCAGTGAGGCTCTTTTTCTCACACGATCTTGGGCCTCCATATACATAATGGTCCGTTCCTCAACGCTTGAGCCCGCATCAAAGGCCTGGAAAATGAGGCCGAGCTATTTGTGTGGGAAGGTTTCGCATGTCAAAAGACAAAGTATCAAATGATCCACAAGTTCTTGTACTAAAGGCTAGAGTGAAGTATCCTGAAAGAAATCGACACACCTAAAACACTATTTGATGTTAGTAACTAGTAATAGAGTTTTTACTAGGTAGTTATTAGTTTTAAACTTTTAATAGACGAATGGTTGATTGATCGAAAAGTCTAGGTGTTAAAAAATAAGAACTGATTAAAAATCTATTCAAGGCGTGACATTGTATGAAATAGGTGAACCATTAAAAATGTTTAGCAAGAACAGAGGAAGTCAACAATCCTGAAAAGTTGTTAAGATTGCATGGTCCACGAATCTTGAACTCGCATTTTAATAAACAAAATTATAACAACGTTTGTTGAAGCCGTTAAGGAACTTGACCATTTCAAAAAAAAAAAAAAAGTATCTAATCAAGTCATCTTAATTATGAGGGTTCTGAGATTGTTAATTGAGCTTTAGTGTACAATGTCTTGCATTTTTTGAACAGAAATAAACAGTTTCGATGGGTTAGTAGGAAAACGCAAGTTGCTTGGAGTTAAATAGTAAACAGTTTCGAGGAGTTAGTAGGAAAACGCAACTTGATGCTGCTAAATATTTACTGATTATTAAGTATGTAAGCAGCTCTAATAAGCAATCTAAAACCATCCCAAAATTATTAACCATAAATGACATAAGCAAAACACAATTTAGAATAAACCAAATGGATTATTATTTGGTCACATGTATATAGATCTGGATGACGCATGCACATATATATACAAGCAGTAAAGTATAGGGAAGAGATCCGTACAGCCCAACTTTTGGAGATCATGGGTTTGTATATAAACAAAGAAGCTTCAAATCACAACACAAGAAATACTCAATTTTAAAAAAAGTTACATACATGTTACAAGACAACAACAGCAATTCAGCATATACGAGTACTAGAGACTGCTTATTGCAACATCGACTTTAATATATCATAAATGACTACTTATTGAAACATAGATGGATGTTATACGTAATAATTTCCATCTTCATAAGCGGACACATATATAGGTATCACGTACATTATTTATGCCTTACCAAACCGCTTCCTGAAAAATGCAACTAGGTGATCCCTTGGAGGTAAGATTTCCTTTGCCGCTTGACAGTTGACGAAGTTATCAGCCCACTCAGTTAGTTTTGGGAACTTGTCTTCTGTGAAAAACTTTATTTCAGTAGCTTCTTCAATTGTTCCAAGCCAATAGGCTACAAAATCACCAGCAAGATCAACCAGGTTAATGTTGTCACCTCCGAAAAACTTTGTACCCTTGGCTTTGAGTTCATTTTCTAGTATCTGCAGTGTCTCGCAAGCTTCTGCGATAGCTTGCGCATCTCCATTGCTACCAAAAACCTTGAATGCTAGAGGCATGCCCTGAACAAACCGTATAAGGAAAATCAGTTCGGTTATGTTATAGGAGAAAAATATCTGGGCATATCAGCGTGTGCCCATAAAACTTTCAATTCCATCAAGGACGATACGACACAAAAATCTGTTTCTTGGTAAAATAATAAAACCAATAAATGATAAAAATAATATATGAGACAATGGTTGACTAATGTTAGTATGTTCCTAACAGAGTGGTTACTTGATAGTGTAACAAATAAATGTTAATTGAATAAACTAGTCAACGTCTAAATGAAAATGTATGTTAAGCAGGTTCTAAGCATCTATTCAAGGGGATATAATAGGAATTAGGTGAGTCATTAAAAAAGTTTAAGAACGAGATTAAGGCCTTGTTTGTTTTTTCCAAATTACCACTTATTTCCACTTTTCACTTCTTTCCTCTGCGGGCGCGCAGAGAAAGTTGTTTGTTTTTTTAAAACAAAAGAGCTTCTTAGCTCTTCTAACCTCTTCAATATTGCAGACAACTTCTTTCTCTTCGATTGGATTCAGTCAGCCTCACTCCTTCCTTTTTATGTTGTCGTGATGGTTACCGGCGAATGCTCCCAAACCCTATCACAAACACCTCCCATCACCAACCCACCCCAGCCGCCACCACCACCCCTACCCCATCCGCCGACCACCAACACCCCATCCGCCGTCCACCACCACCCCATCCGCCGGCCACCATCATCCCAGCCACCGCCGCCACCATCTCAGCCGCCATAAAAAAGGTAAGGGTTTTCTTCCATTCTTTTTTTTGTGGGTATGTCAAAAATAAGGTTTTGAACTTTGGCTGTGTTTGGTAAAAGGAGCAGTAGCAGTGAGCAGTAGCAGTGAGCAGTAGCTGTGAGCAGTAGCCGTGAGCAGTAGCTATTTTTTAAATAAAAACGTTTGGTAATATAGCTGTAGCTGTATTTATATATATGTAAAATGACGTAAAAGGATATATTGGAATTTTATTAGGGATGGGGTAGAGGGTATTTTAGTCATTGAATATAAAAAAGCTCTTGTAAATTTCCAAAGCTTCAAAAGGAAGCATTGGGAAAAAAGCTCTTCTAAAAAATTGCTACAACTCATTTCACTCTTACCAAACGAACATCAAAAATAAAAAAGCTCATTCTCACCGCTCATTAACCAAAAAAGATCCAAAAAGCTCCGCGCCAAACATAGCCTTAACCCATGATATTTGAGTACCTATTTTATCATTAAAGTTGTGGGTATGTTAGAAATTAGATCTTTGTACCTTTTTATTAAGAAATTTATTAAGAAATTGTTACAAGTATATGTCGTTTGAATGATATGTTTTACCATCTCAGCCGCCGGACACCACCTCAGTCGTCGGACACCACCTCAGCCTCCATACCAGCCGCCGCAAAAGGTAAGGGTTTTTTTTCATTACTTTGTTTGTGTGGTATTGTTTTGATGTTTTGATCTTGTGGGTATGCTTAAAAAATGAATTGTCATGAATTTCTTGTTTATGCCTTAACTACTGGTATCGTCTAGAAACATAGCTTTATTGTGAGTCCTAAGTTGAGAAGATGTCCGTCATTTTAGCAGTAAGCAAGTCAAACAAAACCTATAATATTTTAGACATGAAATAGAGAAAGTGTTGCCATTGAGACAGTTAGCTAAGTTTCATGAAATGTCGTGGTTGTCTAGGCATCCGTAAAGTGCAGCATCTCAAACATGCTAGTTGATGAAATTGTGACCAAGATGTAAAATTAGCTAGATAGCATATACAATTGGACTAGTTTTGGGTATGTTATAAAATTGAGAATCGATAGTTTAGGCATGCAGGGGATAAATGTCAGTTAAGAAGCAATCAGCCAAAACACATCGGTGTGGGCGAAAGATCTCTGCTGTTTACATCGGCCCTCACGTAGGACTAATAAGTCCTAACTGATATACTACCAATCTGCAAAGTTCCTAGGTGCTAGTTTAAGCAATCAATATGTTTGTTACAGTAGAAATGAATGAGACAAGATGAAATGAAACAAAGCAAACCTAAAGGCAGGAGGATTAATGTCTTGAAAAGCAACAACCTTGTCATCCTGCAATTATCCTTAATTTAATTAACAAGAAATTAAAATTTGCCTTTAAAAATGAATCATTGTGTACATGTTTGTGCCCTGCTGTTGATCTTGTTCATGCCTTAAAAAATGAATTGTCATGAATTTCTTGAAGATAGCTTTTGTATACAACAATTTTTGTAGGTTTTATTTCATTGTGTACATGTTTGTGCCCTGCTGTTGATTCGCTTATAAATGGTTGACTTTCAAGGATAATCACATCATGTTTATTATGTGGGCTTATTTAATTGTCAAAGATAGTTGAAAAGTGCAAGGGCCTTTACTTAAATGGTTTACTTCGCTAAAAGAAGTTGATATGCGGCAATGCGCGGGTTACACGACGCGTTACATACCTACCTACAAAATCACTAAATCGACGATGAATTATTTTGTGGATGAATTATGAAAAAAGGACATTGTGGGGATTTTTTGTTGGTGAAATTTGCTTTTTCTCATAGAAGTCATTTTCAATTAACTATATTCATTTTTTATTAAGGGTATGTTTGGCAAAACTAGCTGTAAGCTGTATGCTGTAAGCTGTTAACTGTAAGCTGTAAGCTGTAAACTGCAAAGCTGTTAACATGAGCTACAAGCTGTATATTTTTTTCAATAAAAGTGTTTGGCAAGTTAGCTGTTAAATGTAATTATAAGATGTAAAATGACATAAAAAGACATATTTATAATTGTAAACAAATGTAAAATATAAAAATAATAAACTAATTATATTACTAATAATCTTAGTAATTTAGGAGAACATGCTTGTAATAGTCATTGGCGACGTGCATTCCATATTGATGTAGCAATATCATTCCGGATTCGTTTTATCTCATTAGATGTTCCTTGGGAGACAGTTTCAGTGTTTGTTTCGATGCTTCGACGTGGACCGATCGAAAAGGCCACTGTACAAAATAATATTTTATAAAAACATAACAAAATCTTATACTATAACACTAAAATTACTAATTATTAAAATCTTAATATTTTGCATATTAAACTTAAACGAAATACATTTTAAAGTTACAATTGATTAATTGAAACTATGTAGAGAAATATATAAATAATAGTACTAGATTAAATTGGACTTTTGACTTTTAGTTACCCAGTCCCAATGCACATATTCCCTGTACTCTTTACTTTCCCCCCTATCGTCTGCAATTTCTTTTTCACGTTTTCTGACCAAATAATACCCATCGGAAAAAATGGTTTTTATACATTAAAGCTTAGTTGACACTCATATTTTGAATTCTCAGCGAACGGTGAGGGCACTGGGATTATGAAGCTGAGGGCACTGCTCATTTTTATACATTCTACTCCACTAAAAAGCACTTGTCGCTGATATCAACCTTTTCAACTGATATGGCAAAATCGAATACGTACCTGGGTGTTGCTTTTGTAGTTGTTGAAGAGAGTTGTGGGGAAGATGAATTGTACGGTATGTCATTTTTATATAAGGTTAAAGGGTATAGTGGTAATTTTAATTTTTTAGCAGCTATTGAAATTTAGAACGCTCATATAATGAGCTGTTTATTTTGGAGCTGTTTGTGTAAATTAAAAGCTTATAGCCTGCATATCCAAACCGAGCTATTAAATATGAAGGAGCTGTTTGTTAGAATTAAAAGCTAATAGCTCCTAAAAAGCTCTTGCCAAACAGGCCCATTTTTTATTAAAAGAAATGTTAAGATAAATTTAGACAACGGTGTAGTGGTGGTGCTTTTGAAGAGTGGGGGGTATCGATTTAGATTGAAAAAAAAAAGAAGAAGAGGTTTTTAAAACCACAAGGACTGAACTTGCAATTTCGAAAACCACAAGGACGAATTTAATCAACTAAAAAGTGAAGCTCTGTTAAAAAATCAGGGTTATAAATAGACAGTAAAAACCCTAGTACTCTTTGTGACCGACCATTGTACTCGTAAAACATACACTCTCCTTCTAATCGAACAAAACAAAACAGGTACCTATTAGTATTACTGTTATTTTACATGCTCTGTTTGATGTACAAACTATAGGGCGTTAGTAGTAGAAGTTAGGTATGTTGACTTTAACATTTGGATTGGTTGACTAGTAGTCAACCACTTTAACCGGATATGGTGAATATATTTCACAATGTCTGTTAGCAACTTTTTATAAAACTCGGGTTGGTCACAGGCAAGGGCCGCCCTGTCATAGGGCCATAACTAAAGCTGGCTCTTTAATCGAATCATTATTTCAATAAAAGTTATTATAATTTAACACCGTTCATATTCTTGCATAAAAATTCTCTTCTTGGGCTTTAAAAAAGGCCTTATGCATGTATATAAACACTGGGCTTATGGAAATATTGGTGCCCCTCTAAATGTTGAGGCCCTTTGCGAACCGGAGACTTGACCCAAATCTGGGCCTGGTTACCAGTTTCGCGAACCGGCCGGATTAAAAATTGGAAAAAAAACCCGGTTTTTAATAATTTGGTTGTTAGGTATAATGAACCTTGTTTATTTTTTAATAAGCAACGAGATTTTATACGGAGTAGTTGTTTGGTTATTCATTTTCATCAACCATAAACTAATAGTACACAACAATAAAAAATAAGTTGTAATATAATGTCTTTTATAATAGAGTTTGTGGATGAATTTTTAGAAATTATTATCTAAACACAAAAAAAATCACCTTTTTCTTTTTTAGAAACTCCATTGAGAAAAAAGTTATCATTTTTTTTTGTAGGAATTGTTAAGGTAACTATTTCATTAAGGCAACATTGTTTGAATTTTTACTTGGGAATTTAAATTTGAAAGAGGTATTTTGGCGTTTAAACATTACTCACTTTTAACTTTTTTTAAGTTTTAATCAAAAACCGTCATGCTTTTATATGTAGCAGAGATAATTGTTTCCTTTTTATATTTGTTGAAGTTCTACGTTAATCAAATCTTTTTGTATTTGAGTTTTACTAGATCAGGGAACCAGAATTCGTGGATCGCCATTCTTCCAATATCATCATCTCTATGAACCAGGGTCGAAATTGGCTCAAGTCTAAAAAGCGTCATGACGTATACTCGATATATATCATTCCATTTTCTTTTTGTTATCAACGTTTAAGTTTTAATGTTTATCAAACCTTTTTTGTATTTGATTTACTGGATTGAGGCACCAGAATTCATGTATCCCCTTCAATCGCAAATTGTCTTTGTTACATTAAATGAGGACCAGAATCGATGTTGGCTGAAGTTTAAAGAACGGCATGTATGCTCGATATATAACATTCTTATATATACATATTCACCAATACATATACTTTCTAATTTGCCAATAGAGTTAATTAGAATTTGTTTCTACAGCTTGCGGATTATCGTACATCTGCACTACTTAATGAGGAAAGAAGAGCGCCTATTGAGCTTGATCATCCTTTTGTTCCAGTTGTTACTGACTTCGCTCTTGCTGCTTACAACGAGCTGTGTAGGATGGTTGGTTTTTATACTTCTATGATTATACTAGTTTTTTATATTTATTCATCAACTTAGAGATGCGTATTCTCATTGCTAGTATTTCAAGAAAGATGTTAAAGAAAACATTTATGAAGCTCAAATTATAGATGTCATATACTCTCCCAAGAATTTTGGATATATATTCTATATAACATTAGAAGCCATGGAAGAAGATGTAGCTGGTGTTTATGTAGCAACTGTCCTATGCAAGTATACAGATGGTGAAAGTACACTCATCAAGTTCGTTCGTTCTCCCCGTGCACCCGTTGGTAAGTTTAAACCAGTTCTGTTGATCACAATCCGTTTCTTTTCTTATTTTATTCAAGTATCTTTTCTTTGCACCCCTCTTAAATGTCAACACTTTCGGAAAGAAAAAATTCTCGTTAGTTGGCATCTGCTGCACCTAATGTGGCAATTTCAACCTGTTTACCTTCTCAACAGGCTGATTTGGGCTTTGCTTTATCTTTCAGCGGGTTAAATCCCAAAGTTAGTATATAATGCACACATCCTCATAATTTATCTTAATTCGATATTTTGGATTTTTGATAAAACAATATATTTTTTTGTAATAAGTTTTCTTTAAAGTTCTTTCTAACATGGAAAAGAAAACGTTTGCTGGCCAACCCAACTAATACGACCCAAATTGACTAGGGTTAAATTGATCAATGTTCAGACCAGTCTAAAATAAGTGGAGAAGTTAATATTAGTCGATAAAGAAATGAGTAAAATAGTATCGAGGGGGGTTTTAGAGAAGAAGGTAACCATTTCATTCTTACTTCTCAAACTGACAATAGCTTGATATGGGTGCTACTGTTACTGTGACATTCTACTATGCCACCTCGAAGTTAGTTAGGATATGACCCAAGTGCAATTATTCCCTGGTTTCATGTAGCTTAGTTATCCTCTTAGTGTGCATGGCTGCCTTTGAAGGAAGTAAGCATTTAATGAATCCATTGCGATATCTCCCCAGATGGAATCTAGTATGGGCAGTGATACTCATTGAAACTGCAACGTCAGTATTACCAACCTGTGTTTTCTCCTCAGCTCTTGATTTTCTTCCAACTATGTATTGACTTGGGGAGAGTTTCATGGCTATCTTGAGTTGGTCAAATGCTACTCGAGAGCCTCACCGTTCCGGTGATAACCTTCTTTCTAGTAATTGAATGAGTGGCTTGGCTAAGGTTCCATAATTTTGAACAATACAGAAGCCCAGGAAACACCGTATCTGTTTAATGTTCCTTGGAACAGGCCACTTCATTATGGCTTTAATCTTGAACGTATCAGCTGCAACCCCATCTTGTGATATAACATGCCCTTGATATTTAATCTGCAAGATCCAGAGGCGTACACTTTGAGTTTAACAAATAAAGAGTATTGGGTTAAGATTTCAAGGTTTCGATGAGCATTAAAAGTAGATTAGTATCTCACCAAAGAAAACCAGTAGGAATTTCCCAAAAAAAGGTCTAAAAAAGTGGTTCATGATGCCCAGAATGAGTCATAAAAGCAGTTTTTCGTGTACATCTTCTGGTTCCATTCCAACGTGCTAGTAACCTGACTTCAAATCGATCTTCAAAAACCTTAGTGTTATACTATGTAATCCATCTAGCAATTCTTCAACAAGGGTAACAAGGGAATGTATTTGTAGCTTTGTTTTTATAACGGCCTGTAATCTATGCATTACCTCTAGTCTACATCTTGCTTCTTGACTAACACTATTGGAGATGCAAATGCACTGTTATCAGTTTGAATCACTCCCTGTTTCAACAGTTCACGAGTGAGTTTTTCAATTACATTCTTTTGGAAGATAGCATACCCATAAGATCTCAGGTTGACAGGGTTAGTACCTTCTTTGAGTAGGACTTTCTGTTCACATTTGGGTCCGAGGGTAGTAAACAGGTAGAGTTCTTAAGAAACGAACTGATTTAAATACTAGCTATTGAAGTCGATAAAGAAAACAATATAACATTATTTAATACGGGTTTAGAGATGATGGTAACCATTATATTAATAATTCTTAAAATGACTTATATTTGGGAATCTATTCCATAAGTATGCTTGTTTGAATATGGTATTCCAAAAGTATGCTTGTTTTATAAAAAAAATAGAAAATTTGTTTTCTCTCCTCTCCATTTACATCAATGTTCCTGCCTCCATCGTTCTCATTCTCTTTCTTTTACACCTAATACCATAACGCAGCTCCTTCAAAATTGATTTAAAAGAAAGAAACAAAGTTTAGAAATAACTAATTTATTTAACTACAATATGTTACCCAACTACTTTATATATATATATATTGAACAAAAGGCAACTAATCATACTATTACCCAACTACTTTATATAGTAACATTTTCATTCTATTTAAACATGGTAATCATACGTTAATTATTTCAATGGCTTTTATAAAAAAGCAGTGTTCATGATTTTTTTAATGTAATTTCAAGTAATGATTATTGCTGGTTTGAAGAACCAACACCTGGATATCTAGAAGCAAAACCTGAACTTTGAGGAAGATATCGACCCGCTGCAAGAAATCTTAAGTGACATGACAATTAAACCCCTAACATCAACTAATATGCATTCTAACTCTAACAATTATTGTTGAATATAAAATTGTAGTATGATGCTTTCTGTGAAGTTTTATTTGGTCCTTGTCGGTTGTTAATTGGTTTTGGTAGTTTAACAGCGAGTGTTTTTCATTTTGCCAAATATAAAAATAGATAAAACATTTTAGAAAAGAAAGGAGTTACCGAGACTATTGGGGAGTTGTTACTGTCAAAGATGAGATAAAAAAACAACATACACGAGAGAAAAAAAAATGCAGTTTTTGTTTAATTCAACGATATGCGTTGTTTTTGAAAGCACCATGTAAACAAGCGTACGTTTGTCCATGCTTTTGAAAACAAGCACAAACCTGGAGTTTACTCGATATTTGGTGTTACTCTACTGTGCCCTCTCATGTAGGTTAACATTCTGCTACACCTCATAGTTATTTAGGATATCACGTGTGCAATTATTCCCTGATTTCCATTCCTCTTATTCTAGACGCCATGTAGCTTAGCTTTTCCCTTATTGTACATGGCTGTACTCATGTTCATGCTTGTCACCAACCAGACCTGGTCTGTTACCCATCCCCCCCATCTTGCCACCTCTACCCGCACTACATCGTATCTTTATCAACATTTGGATTTGTATTTCCTTGTGTGCAGGCAAGAAATTCAAAGGGATGAGTGACCTGATTCGTGAGAAGTTTATGTATCAAGCTGTGAAAGGTTAAAATTCTCTTCATCCTTCACACCTTTTGTTCTTGCTGATTTTTGTTTGTGTGGTGGGTGTTTGTACAATTGTGGATTGACTCTTGGTTGTTTGGGTGTGCAGAGCACAAGAACGACATAAAGGATCAGCTGCTGAAAATAGGTTATATTAAATATTCTATCGGCTGCTAGCTGTTTTTTGTTCTGTATCATTTTTTTCATACGTGCTAAATATTAGACAAAAGCTCAACAATAATCTCCCCATTTGGCAAGTTAGAGATGAAACATGAGCTGCATAAACCCATTTATAAGTAAATGAGTTGAAATTGTCACATCTACTAACAAACATATATTTTACATATGCAGGTAGGAAGGGATCCATACCATCAGCCGAGCTTATTTGTTTGGAAAAAAGTTATAAAGTTGCGAAAGGTTAGTATTATCAATTGATACCACACATATGAGATCTTTCTCATGTCTGTATTAGAAAAAAGGGTAAGTTTTCTTCATTGCATATGCTTTCTTCTAATTTTATTTCGTGTTGTTTGACCAATAGGTGCATGCAGGGTTTTTGATAAGTATGCTCATCGGCTTAAACCAATTAGTTGGATGATCAAAAAGAGTAATCCAGGTTAGCCTAATATATCTTTCTGATGCGTTTTCTGCTCAGCTTGTCTCTTCTATCCCCAAGGTATCGCCAAAAGGTTTGGGTATTAAAATGGGTGGGCTGTTTGGTAAGGACGTAAGGTTCAAAATGGTTAAATTATTTAAGAGAGAAAATAATGTGCCTTGTTGACCAATAGGTATCGCCAAAAGGTTTGCCTTGACCTACTATTAAGTCTAGTTTGTTTGTTTTTTTTTTTTTTTTTTTTGGTGCAAATGTGAATTATATTAATTTCAAACCACTTTACATCAAAGGCATAAACACTGATCATGGACAGACCCCATATCAGATTCAATAACAAAACAGATACATTCAAAACATACATGATATCAGACAATAACCAACATATCTGATATTACTACTAACTGTAACAATCCTGAACCAGAGTAGGCAACACTTCAGCTCATGTATCCATATCCACACACTTAATTCACATTCTTTGCACCCACCATCTAGCTACATTTCCCTTCTTCATTCCACTTAACCACTCAACCTTCCACCACAGTAGTCTAAGTGAAAATGAAGAAAGGCATCACTAGGAACCATACCCATCCATGGGGGGCTCTACCAAAGTAACCTACATTTCCCTCTCAATGAAAGGCCTCAGTTACTTGGGAACACACACCCTCCATGATGCCAACCATTCCTCCTATGACAATGTATTGAAAGGACCAAGCAGGTTCATCTTTCACTCCTCGCTATTCCTTTCAACATACATTGTCCTCCAAAACCATATACCCTTCACAATAGGTGCCCTACATTATGGTACATTCAATTGAATTAGACCTCTTACTGAACAATCAAAGCCTACCAGTTCCCTCCCTAGGCCAAACATAGTAAAACTTTGAGGTTCAAGTAAGTACAGTCATACCAATTGAACTCCAATGTACTAGTAACAGCCTATTGTTATGGTTTGATAGCATATTTTGACTATTAAGCTCTAGTCAAAACATAACAGTGAATACCTCAATATCATTCTGAAATCTTCCCCACTTTCCAAATCTTGACATTCCAAATTTGCTCCACTTGACAAATTGCAGATGTGTTTTTAGCTTTCAAACTCAGTAATCTACTCCTGACATGCTCACATGTTCTCTCAAAAACATTATTCCCATTACTGCTCTCATTTCTGAAAATTCTACTGTTTCTTTCTTTCCAAATACCATATACAGCAGCAGCAAAGCATAATTTTCTAACAATGCTCCAAATACTATTATTACATGGTTTTTCTGCCATTTCATTGATGATCTCATTCCAGTCATTAGATAAAATCTGCATATTCATCATATTTTGTAACTTGTCCCAAATAATCTTAGAGAAAGGACAATTAAAAAATAGATGACTATGAGATTCTTCCCCATTCAAACAGAGAGCACAAACATTCATATTATAGTTACCCCATTTAGTACCATGATGCATATCATCTTTGTCTTCTCATGTTTAGGTGATTGGTATGTTCCCAACAAGAAATGCGGCTTGCATCCAAGAGGTGCTGAACACTCTTGTGAGGGTTATGACTACTATACTCCGTTGACAAGTATTTATCTTTATCCATCTATTTTAAAAATCTCTGAACATAGTTAAAGTAATTTCTGATTGTTTCTGATTCTTGGTGTTGTATCTTCTTTTGTGGCATTGATCGTTTCTTAATATTGAGTTTAACATCATGATGGCTTTTAAATTTTCAGAGTTTCATGCACAATTTATGATGGATATCAATCAATTTGACTGATGAATCTGGGACGTCTTGAGTAGAAGCGGGGACACTTCGGCGCATGTGTGGTGGTTTCTGTTTCTTAGTTATTTCTGCTGGCCCCTAATGTTTTTGTATTTCTTCATAGATTTTGAATGAGAAGAGGGTGGCATGTGTTACTGTTTTGTTGCAAACTAATGTTAGGGGCCTTGGAAAGTAGTTAATTACAGTGGGTTTAGCACATGTTTAAAACATTGATATAGTAGAAGCTTAAGCAATTTTAACTACCTTTAGTACCTGCAGAAAGACAACCCCTTTAACAGATTAAATTCAGTATTAGAAAGACTTTCTATTGTCATTGTTAACGTATTTGGTGATGCCGTTGACATTAGAATTAATCCACAAACACCATAACTCAGAAAGTGGCAATGTTTAGAGTGAACCAACAATGAATATCTACAATTTACTTGGTTTTAAGTTCTTAATGTGTACATGTTGGATATATATGAGATGTTACTCTCACAAAAATTGCTCACAAAATATGTTTTGGCAAAGTATAAACAAACTCTTTGGTATATGAAAAAACAATACACTAAAAAATATTCGTATTTAAAAACTTAAAACACTTTTTTTATTTTGTAGCTCACTGGTACATCTTTCGTTTAATTTCTAGTAGCTTATATAGGCAACATGTAGTGTACTGTTACAATATGAAAACAAAAACTTGGTCCAAGATATGCAATATCTTGCCGTAAAACATTTTCCACATGCTATACTTGACTTACTATGTGGAAGCAAAAGTTGAATTCTATTCACCATACAAAATCATGTCTAAAAACTAGCCATACTATTCTTTTCTGAGTTTCTCAACTCCAATAGTAAGGCTTGTCTTTTTTTTTCCTTTTGGTCGGTGAAACACATTAGTTCACAGCATACAATATCTACAATGAAACACATAAATATGATTCTGGTTGATTTCAACCAAGAGTAACAAAATAAGTGTAGTGCGGTTGTTCCAATCCGCTGTCTAACGAATGAACAAAAATCCAAGAACAACGCTAGGTCGGACCAGTCATTCTGGGTGTGTAGCTTTTGTTGTGTTGGAAAGTAAAGTTTCTTCAAAGAAACTTGAATAAAAAGATACCATGACTGGGAAAAATGTTTAACCAATCAAACATGACGTCAGACCTTACCAGGGAAATTTTTTTTCCAAACCAAACCCTTAAATCGAACCAAACTGATTTATTGCGGAAGTTCTTTAATATAGCAGTGTTGGGATCGAAGTTCTTTAATATAGCAACGTTAAAGTTAAGAAATAAAAACATCTAAACACACTTTTTGCTTTTGGTTTTTGTTTTCTAAACTCGGACTGTTATGTTTTACATATTTTGGTTCTTGTAATTAACCTCATTTACATATGCTACGGTTCGCTTTTACACATATAATAAGTTTTCTCTACAGTTTGTTCGAAGTTATATTTTACTAATGTTCGGTTAAAGATGTTCCCGTTAACATTCAAGAAATGAAACCTACTTGAAAGATTCCAAAGGTTGTTCCAGGTTTCTCAATATAGGAAGGAATCTATACTACATTATAACGTAGTATTTGTGACTTTTATTGATATTTATACAAGTCTTAAAATATTAAGCCAAACACTTGCATATTATAGCATTGTGTTGGTTTTAAGCCAAACACTTGCATATTATAGCATTGTGTTGGTTTTACTATGAAATTAATAGCTTGCAGCATATTCATCATAAAAATGCAAATTTTTATAAACATAGTTATAATAGTATTAGTTACAACAATTTTTGTATACATGTTTCAAAAATAATAATAATAAAAAAGCATATTGTAATTTAATATAATTCAAAAAAAAATGTCTACAATCATAACTAGCTATTAACTTTTGAACTATTTTAATAAATATTATTTTTAAATTACCCATAAAATAAAAAATACATGTTATTATACATATTCTACAAACTAATACAATACATAAAGCTTCATACAATTTTTATGCAAACAAGTTAATGGTACATATGCTTTTAAAAACCCGATTGGACCAACCGGTTTAACCGGTAACCGGAGTCGCCACCAATTGGGCTATCAATTAAAAGCCGTTCGAAAACGAACCTGAGAGGACCGTCGGAACCGGTAAAAACGGGTGAACCGGGCCGGATTGAGATCATTTTCTTCCTATTTTTTCTCAGGTTAATCAACTCACCATTGTTATTTTATTGGTGCCTGAACTTTTATCACAGGACCCGACATCGCAACGTGCGAGTACCCTACTATGTTGAAAAATAAGTTAATAGTATCAGAAGTTTATTGCATTGAATAATGAGTTAATAACCATAGCATATACCCTAATCATAGAGAAAAAGTTTGACATACATCCCAAATTCTCTGAGGGGCATTTGGTTGGGGAATATTGGGGTATATTGGGGGCATTTGCATTTTAATTTCCTTCAAATATCCTGTTTAGTAACTCAAATTAAGTAATTTACAATTCCACGAATTGCCAAAATGGAGAGAATTAGAATGCCTCCAAAAAGTAAGGAATTTTAATTTACTTGGAATTTTTTTTATAAACTTTTTTTATAAATTTTTTATAAATTTTTATAAACTTTTTTTTATAAACTTTTTATGAACTTTTTTTATAATTTTTTTTTAAACTTTTAAATAAAATATTTATGAAATTTATATTAAAAAAATAAAAAAATACTTATAAATTTCTGTCAACCAAACATGCGAACGTATTTTAAATTCCGGAATTTTAAATTCTCAAAAATTTAAATTTTCTAGAATTTAAAATTCCGGAATTTCAAATTCCCCAACCAAATGCCCCCTCCGGAATTTCAAATAGACCAATATTGACCATTCATTTTCTCATCAAATTACAAAAGGCAAATGGCACAAAAATGCACTAAACTTAGGGTATGTTTCCAACTTTTTTTTAGCCGATCTAGTTTTTTTTTCTCACTTCCGTTAACTCAATAACGACCATTTCGTTAGTAAATTACATGTTTGGTCCATGAGTTTGTACATTTATTTCATGTATAGTTTCCACCACCACCCACTACCACCTACCACCACCACTAGCCGCCGCCACCACCACCACCACCTGCCACCTCTACCACCATCGTCCACCACTACCAGCAGCAGCCACCACCACCATCTACCACCACTACCAGCCGCCGCCACCATCACCACCCTCCCCGACCACCACAGCCGCCGCCACCACCACCCACCACCTCCACCACCATCGTCTGCTACCACCACCACCAACTGCCGCTACCACCACCACCATTTCCGCCACCTCCACCACCAGCGTCCACTACCACCACCAGCTGCCACCACCCTATGCCACCACCACCAACGACGGCTGGTGGTGGTGGTGGCATAGGGTGGTGGTGAGTAGTAAGAATGGCGGCTGGTGGTGGTGGTGGTGGAGGTAACGGGTGGTGGTGGCATATGGTGGTGTTGGGTAGTGGTGGTGGAGACTGATGGTGGTGGTGGTAGTGACGGCTGGTGGTGGTTGATGTTGGCGGCGGCTGGTTGTGGTGGTGGATGGTGGTGGAGGGTAGTGGTGGTGGATGGTGTAACCACTCGTAAAATTTCCCATTTACTATACAGAATTATTATCCTTTTTCCACGGGTAATTTTTTATTTATTTATTTATTCGAATTTATCTCTCATCTTATGTGATGTAAATCACATCATTGATAAACGTGCTCCCACAAGACCTGCCTAACAAACATAATGTTTATTTCATAAACATATCTATATGAAAATATTACCAAATACCATTTACCATTTTACGATAAATCCTTAACAAAACAAAACATTCATTGTCTGAATAGAGTTTCTATGAAACCCTAAAATAATCACAACACCAAATATGAACAACTAAACATCAAGATATAAATATACAACATATCTGAGTTAATGTACAAGTTATTAAAGAACCAGAAACCCTAAATCTATATCAGCTCCCGGTAAAACCCTAATTTCATGAAATCATGATTTTATGTATTCATTTCACAAACCCTAATTTATTTATACAATATTTTTATAAAATATTAAGTTTACAAGTTATTTAAGCTAGAGTACAAGTCATTTATGCATGAAATCATTTATTTACAAAATCTTTATAAAAATCCCATTTATATTATTTTTAAAGCACAAAGTACAAACCATTTATGCATAACTCTTATAAATTATATTTTCTAAACTTCTTAATTATTTTTTCAAGTCTTTTAGCCCAAGGTACAAGTGTCTAATGCATAATAACTATAAATTCTATTTATTTACTTATAAACATAATAAACTTAACAAATAAATTTTATAAATTACTAAACTAT
Organism: Artemisia tridentata subsp. tridentata; assembly: GCA_021014915.2. Classification (NCBI taxonomy): domain Eukaryota; kingdom Viridiplantae; phylum Streptophyta; class Magnoliopsida; order Asterales; family Asteraceae; genus Artemisia; species Artemisia tridentata. The sequence continues at coordinate 159,133,068 of CP139507.1, read as the reverse complement.
TAAAAATATATTTTTCACACATCCTAAACTATTGTACAACTCATTTAAGCCTATGAGTACAACTCTTTTAAGCTTAACTCATTTTCCCTTTTATTCTACATAAAATTCGATTTATATAAATGTATGGAAACTTAAATAATTTTTCTAAAGTAACCAAGACTTTAACTAAACTAACTACTTCCTTAAACCTTTAATACAACTTCTTAAACCCATTGTATAATCACCTAAAGCCCATTCGCCCTCCTCTACAAAACCAGGTTCGATCCTAACTTAAAAACCAAACTAGAATTCCATCTTGAAGATACAATGAACTTGGCCATGAACATACTATTCTATTCATTTCAACAAACCCTTCCACATGTATACCTTCTCCTTCAAGAACACACTTCATTGGTGGTTAGAAACTATGGTTAAAAAAACCGGCCACATCACCCTCTTCTTCCCTTTTCCCTCCTCCTATCCAAGTGGCACTCTCCATCTTTTTCTGTCAGCTCCTTCGTCATACCTTGTCCCCTTGTCACTCCTTACAAACCCTAATTCCCTACTCTATAAATAAGCAACACAATCCTCCTCTCCTTACACAACCATTCGAACCAAGTATCAAAACAAACACAACCCATTTCTGTCATAATCACAGCACTAAAACACTCTCAAAACAAACTTAGGAAGTCCAGAAGAGGAGGGAATCAACCATGTTCAAGAGATAATCCTATTCAATCCCTTAAAACCCTAATCGGCTAGAAACTCTAAGTAAGTTTAACTATCCCTTTTGATTCCATTTTATTTATGTTCTTTATCTTTAAACACACTAATACATATTATCTAAAACAAACATAATCAGAAACCTAAGTATTCCTTTTTCCTTTTGGCTGTCTGTTCGAACAGTTCACATAACACACCCATAGTATTCGAGTTTTTGTTTAAAAAAATCAACTCTATGATAAACATGTCAATATATACCTAAAATAATTGTACCATGTCTAAAAACCCTAGTCATAAACCCTAAAAACCCTAAAACCCAATCGGGTGGTTTTGTCTGTGTTCCAGTCGAACCAAATACGCCCCACAGCCCAACTTTGGCCCTCGAAACCGACACCTAAACGATCTTATTAATTTCTGGTTTTTGGTATATAGTAATTCTACCCAACAAACGAAATTTAGAAACAAGAATTATTAAAAATGATCAAGTATTCCAAAAGTTATCGAGTTTTTAAAACCTATTCGTATCGCTACAAGTAGAAAGGATATTTTCAGTTATTAAATTTTCTATTTCACTCGACCAGTGACCCAACTTGTGATCTACAAATCGATCACCTAGAGGTCTTTATAAAATCTGGTTTTTGGCTCATGTATAGTTCACCCAGTAAATTAAATTTAGAAAAAGAAATCGGATAAAAAGATTAAACTAGCTAGAAGATATCAAGTCTTGAGTTTTGCCCCATATCGCTAAAGTTAGAAAGTATTTTACCAGTTATTATTTTTCAATTTTAAGTCGACCAACTTACCAGGTTTCAACCTAGTTTTCGACCCTTATTTAATCCCTATAAATTTCGAGTTTTAGGCATACTAAAGTTCATATAGTGAACTTATTTTAGAAAGAAAAATCATTTAAAACCATCAATCGAGTAGAAAGATATTCGAGTCCAAAGGTTGATCCATCGCTAGTATAAAAACTTTTTTTTACCAGATTTTTGTAAAAGCATGTTACCTAGTCGACTTTAGTGAAATATTTCGAGTATCAAATGACTTCTATAAATTATGAAAATTTACATGTTCAAAGTCGACCTAGGTGACTTTTTATAGAAACCAAGAACACGAAAAATCATTTAATTTTCGTAAAGTTATTCGCGTCCAAAACTTTAGCCAAGTCATTATTTTCATGTGCCTTATTTTCAAATAATAAGAGTTTTATTATGTCAATTTTGTAAATACTTATAATCAAGGGTTATTTTTGAAAATAACAAATGAACAGGGTAGAAATTGTTATTTTTTAAACTTGAGGGTAGAAGCTGTCATTTTCCAAAAGTCCAGGGTGTGAACTGTCATTTGACCAAACCTTAGGGATTAAAGCGTAACTTTTTATAACCATTGTTCTTATCATTTCTACTTTATTTCCTAAACCAATATTAACATAATATGTTTATTAACGAACAAACCAAACCGAAACTTACAGATAAGAGACAAGATAAAATCTTACTTTTGAAACTACATATTGGCTTAATTAAGCATTTAACCATCAACCAAAGTATTACGAAACAGAACGAAACAAAATAAACATATAATCATCAGAAATGATTACTAATATTGGCATAACAACCCAGGTTTCTTGTCCGGAGACGTTTATCAACTTTCTGTCTTTTGTTTTCCATCCAGATTGCTAAGGTGAGTTCATAGTCCCACTTTTATTACGTTTTCTAAATATGTGGGGAGATACATGCTACAAACCGAACATAAGTATTTTCTGTATGATTTCATGATTAATATTGCCTAAGATACCCCATTTGTGTTGCTGGTTAAGTAACCAAATGCACCCCATTTGTGTTGCTGGTTAAGTAACCAAATACACCCATAATTATATCATTTTATGATATCACACACACACACACCCCGTTATCATTTGAGTTCATGAGACTTAGGGCAATATGTTTATTTCCGAATTACTTTCTATTTAGCTTATGTTCAAACTGATTTAACTTTAAACACTATGGATTCACTCAACCTTTGTGTTGACCTTTTAGCATGTTTATCTCAGGTTATTGGAAGCATGGATTGGCACGGGATTGGCTATGGACTGTCTATTTATGTTATCATTCAACAAATAATATATTTTCATTAATGTATTTTGAGAACCTCCTGCTGGGACCTGCGTATTGTAACTCTGATATAAATGAATGATAACAATTTCATCTAAAAACGTCTCATTTTCGAGTCGTTTTCTATTATCATGACTGTGAACTGTGAAGTAGCACCCCAACTTATATTTCCGCTGCGAATATCGAAAACGGGGGTGTTACAGAGTGGTATCAGAGCTCATGGTTATAGAGAACCAAATGTTTTTAAACATTGGACTATAACCGCATTTTCAAAAATAAACAAACTTACACCATAAAGTCCTACGCCATCTGTGTCAGGTATGTTTCAGTATTTAGGCATCCTTTATTATGATTATTTGGCATGGATAATGCACATATCTGATAACTATTTGATTAGCTTTATTTGCAATTTCGAATTGCTCATAATCACTATTTGCGGGTTACTATAGTATCCTATCCCCCGAAACTCCCGAACTTAACGAAACAGCTTTCCGTACTATATGTACATCACCTACCCATTCTCTTAGAAAACCACATCCAACGAAAAGTAAATTGGTTGCCCAATAACATTCGAGGTTAGGACAAAATTTACCCCAAGAAACAATTCAGAAAGATGTTGAAACCAATTCTCTTGAATCTGACACTCCAGAAACACTATCATTTGTTTATTATCCTTAATAGACAAATGGCTTCGTATAAACTATACCTTGAGCCCAATAAGTGTCACTTATCTTTTTCCTCCCGAACCTAGTTAACTTACCAACCTAGAGCCCAGTAAGTAATAGAGGAATTTTGAGGACTAAACCCTTATGTTGGAAACAGAAAACCCTAAACCTACTACATGCCATATTAATAAAAGATCTTGTGTTAATTGTTTTTGTAAAAACAATTGATCGAGTTATTAATATTACACTCTCATCCAGACGTATCATAACCATAGAACCCCCTAAGATAAAATTTTGGAAGAAACCTTGATAAATGAAGAGAAAGTTACTGAAATCTAAGAGAATTAGTTAATTCCTTAGCAGTTATACCAAGAGATAATCATTTATCTACGATATTTAGTCAGACATATCCGAAAAAACGTCAGTATGAAAAATACCGTATCCATGTTAACCACGCCAATGACCCCCGAAGTTATCCAGAAGTTGGTAATCAACCTCATTACGGCAGTGCTCGAGGTGACTACGACAGCTCAATTAGAAAGCAATGAGATGGCAACAGGAGAGAAGACGATGAATGTGTCTTATACCCCTAAAAGTTTTACGGGTTGTAGACCAATTTATAACAAAAGCTCAGAAGGAACGACTAAACCTACCACTACCCATACCCTAGGAATTGAACGAAATAACCAAAAGCGAAAACATCATGAGATAGAAACCACTATCCCAACTCACTGCCCTGCCTGTTATCACAAGCATCTTACTCATGAAGCTGTTTATCGTGGAAAACGACCACTATGTTAACAATGTAAGTTACATCATTATGGAGATTGTTTTGTCAAGTGTGGAAGATGCAAGGAAATAGGACATCAGTCCGAAAACTGTAAGACAATAAGAGCAAAACTACGAACCGTGACTTGTTATGGATGTAGAGGAAAAGGACATATGATAAGTCAATGCCCGAACTTCAATCCCAACTGGAAGACTAAGACTGATTCGGAAGAAAATTAGAACTATTTAAGGAATCTCATTTATGTCCTAGTGTGACCTTTAAGTTTGATATCTCTGAAGTAATGAATAAATTAAGGTCTAGTACTCTTTAAGTTATAATTTCTTTTCAGAACAACTTTAGTTATGATGGATGTAATCTAAATAAATTATCTTTCTACCTTATGAAATCTCTATCTCGTAACAATTCTTTTATAATCTTAATCTGCGTTTAGTTTCGATATCTATTCTATTCCTTCATACTCCATACCTAGTGGAATCTCAGACAAACCCTAAGATTTATTTTGAGATTATCTCATTAATACCTTAGGAAACCTTAACCCATCACTGTAGTGTGGACAGAAACTTTCCTATGCTTTTGAAAACTATTTATGAAGCTATTTTTCAAAAATAAAGCGTTGAACGCCATCTAAAACTTTTTGGAGAAATACCTCAGTGAACTGAACCAAACATTACATCATTTGGTCCTCAATTATACATAACCTGATCAACTATGTATAATTCAGGAAGAATCATGTAGTGAATTGAGCAGTTATATTTTCGGATTTTCTACTACTGATTTTCATTCAAAAGCAAAATATTGAAAACAAAACAAATTGTTCATAAACTATTATTTCGATTCAATACAACAAAAGTCTACAACTACTACCCACCATCTTTAAGATAAGAATTCAACAACATTATGGATAGAAAAACCCCAAGATTTTATTCATAACCTTGGAAGACAATACATAGAAACATAATTAGCAACTGAAGTGCTAATATTACAAGGATTACATAAGCTTTATTATATTAAGGATTACCTAGAAAACACAAACTAAGACCATCCTAGTAACTCTAGCGCAAGAATTATTTTCCCCAAGTTTAATCCATGAAAAAGGCAACAATTGTAAGTAGTATGACAAACACTAAGACCGCACCTTGGAGACCAAAATCCCCTTCCGGATTATACGCCATATAGGTAACAACCGCAACAATGTACACAATTGCTAAGATAATTGCCAAAGGCGGCATTTTGAGGTTTTTAGAAAGGAGTTTTGTGATGAAAGAATGAGGATTAGAAATGAGATATTTATAGGAGGAATTTGACTGTTTATTCGAACATTAAGATCACTATTCATCCACTTTAAATCTGACCATTGCGCAGTGATGCATCAGGTGGCAAAACATTCAAATTTAGTTCATCCAGTAGAGATGAAACTGACCAAACCTTGATCCTTTGGTATTAAACGGAGAACCAAGGATTAACAGCAAAACAACATTATCGGAAATCTGACCCAAGAATGAGATAATATTTTAAGTAATATTATTTTTAACTTGAGGCATTTTAAGCATATCAAACTCTCATCCTAACTCAAATCGTTGTACGATTTTCCTTTATCGCGATCCCTATCTGGATAAAATAGAAATCTGAACCTAGCTATCCTTACACATCATTTTTCCCAACTTTCCAACCAACACAGGCCGAATCTCGGGATGAGATTCCCTTCAACAGGGGGATACTGTAACCACTCGTAAAATTTCCCATTTACTTTACAGAATTATTATCCTTTTTCCACGGGTAATTTTTTTTTTTTTATTTGAATGTATCTCTCATCTTATGTGATGTAGATCACATCATTGATAAACGTGCTCCCACAAGACCTGCCTACCAAACATAATGTTTATTTCATAAGCATATCTATATGAAAATATTACCGAATATCATTTACCATTTTACGATAAATCCTTAACAAAACAAAACATTCATTATCTGAATAGAGTTTCTATGAAACCCTAAAATCATCACAACACCAAATATGAACAACTAAACATCAAGATATAAAAATACAACATATCTGAGTTAATGTACAAGTTATTAAAGCACCAGAAACCCTAAATCTATATCAGCTCCCGGTAAAACCCTAATTTCATGAAATCATGATTTTATGTATTCATTTCACAAACCCTAATTTATTTATACAATATTTTTATAAAATATTAAGTTTACAAGTTATTTAAGCTAGAGTACAAGTCATTTATGCATGAAATCATTTATTTACAAAATCTTTATAAAAATCCCATTTATATTATTTTTAAAGCACAAAGTACAAACCATTTATGCATAACTCTTATAAATTATATTTTATAAACTTCTTAATTATTTTTACAAGTATTTTAGCCCAAGGTACAAGTGCCTAATGCACAATAACTATAAATTCTATTTATTTACTTATAAACATAATAAACTTAACAAATAAATTTTATAAATTACTAAACTATTAAAAATATATTTTTCACACATCCGAAACTATTGTACAACTCATTTAAGCCTATAAGTACAACTCTTTTAAGCTTAACTCATTTTCCCTTTTATTCTACACAAAATTCAATTTATATAAATATATGGAAACTTAAATAATTTTTCTAAAGTAACCAAGACTTTAACTAAACTAACTACTTCCTTAAACCTTTAATACAACTTCTTAAACCCATTGTATAATCACCTAAAGCCCATTCGCCCTCCTCTACAAAACCAGGTTCGATCCTAACTTAAAAACCAAACTAGAATTCCATCTTGAAGATACAACGAACTTGGCCATGAACATACTCTTCTATTCATTTCAACAAACCCTTCCACATGTATACCTTCTCCTTCAAGAACACACTTCATTGGTGGTTAGAAACTATGGTTAAAAAACCGGCCACATCACCCTCTTCTTCCCTTTTCCCTCCTCCTATCCAAGTGGCACTCTCCATCTTTTTCTGTCAGCTCCTTCTTCATACCTTGTCCCCTTGTCACTCCTTACAAACCCTAATTCCCTACTCTATAAATAAGCAACACAATCCTCCTCTCCTTACACAACCATTCGAACCAAGTATCAAAACAAACACAACCCATTTCTGTCATAATCACAGCACTAAAACACTCTCAAAACAAACTTAGGAAGTCCAGAAGAGGAGGGAATCAACCATGTTCAAGAGATAATCCTATTCAATCCCTTAAAACCCTAATCGGCTAGAAACTCTAAGTAAGTTTAACTATCCCTTTTAATTCCATTTTATTTATGTTCTTTATCTTTAAAACACACTAATACATATTATCTAAAACAAACATAATCAGAAACCTAAGTATTCCTTTTTCCTTTTGGCTGTCTGTTCGAACAGTTCACATAACACACCCATAGTATTCGAGTTTTTGTTTAAACAAATCAACTCTATGATAAACATGTCAATATATACCTAAAATAATTGTACCATGTCTAAAAACCCTAGTCATAAACCCTAAAAACCCTAGAACCTAATCGGGTGGTTTTGTCTGTGTTCCAGTCGAACCAAATACGCCCCACAGCCCAACTTTGGCCCTCGAAACCGACACCTAAACGATCTTATTAATTTCTGGTTTCTGGTATATAGTAAGTCTACCCAACAAACTAAATTTAGAAACAAGAATTATTAAAAATAATCAAGTATTCCAAAAGTTATCGAGTTTTTAAAACCTATTCGTATCGCTACAAGTAGAAAGGATATTTTCAGTTATTAAATTTTCTATTTCACTCGACCAGTGACCCAACTTGTGATCTACAAATCGATCACCTAGAGGTCTTTATAAAATCTGGTTTTTGGCTCATGTATAGTTCACCCAGTAAATTAAATTTAGAAAAAGAAATCGGATAAAAAGATTAAACTAGCTAGAAGATATCAAGTCTTGAGTTTTACCCCATATCGCTAAAGTTAGAAAGTATTTTACTAGTTATTATTTTTCAATTTTAAGTCGACCAACTTACCAGGTTTCAACCTAGTTTTCGACCCTTATTTAATCCCTATAAATTTCGAGTTTTAGGCATACTAAAGTTCATATAGTGAACTTATTTTAGAAAGAAAAATCATTTAAAACCATCAATTGAGTAGAAAGATATTCGAGTCCAAAGGTTGATCCATCGCTAGTATAAAAACTTTTTTTACCAGATTTTTGTAAAAACATGTTACCTAGTCGACTTTAGTGAAATATTTCGAGTATCAAATGACTTCTATAAAATATGAAAATTTACATGTTCAAAGTCGACCTAGCTGACTTTTTATAGGAACCAAGAACACGAAAAATCATTTAATTTTCGTAAAGTTATTCGCGTCCAAAACTTTAGCCAAGTCATTATTTTCATGTGCCTTATTTTCAAATAATAAGAGTTTTATTATGTCAATTTTGTAAATACTTATAATCAAGGGTTATTTTTGAAAATAACAAATGAACAGGGTAGAAATTGTTATTTTTTAAACTTGAGGGTAGAAGCTGTCATTTTCCAAAAGTCCAGGGTGTGAACTGTCATTTGATCAAACCTTAGGGATTAAAGCGTAACTTTTTATAACCATTGTTCTTATCATTTCTACTTTATTTCCTGAACCAATATTAACATAATATGTTTATTAACGAACAAACCAAACCGAAACTTACAGATAAGAGATAAGATAAAATCTTACTTTTGAAACTACATATTGGCTCAATTAAGCATTTAACCATCAACCAAAGTATTACGAAACAGAACGAAACAAATTAAACATATAATCATCAGAAATGATTACTAATATTGGCATAACAACCCAGGTTCATTGTCCGGAGACGTTTATCAACTTTGTTTCTTTTGTTTTCCATCCAGACTGCTCAAGTAAGTTCATAGTCCCACTTTTATTACGTTTTCTAAATATGTGGGGAGATACATGCTACAAACACTAGTACAAAAATGGGATTTAGTCATACATTCAGTTTTTCGAACGGCCACACAGTAACTTTTTTATGTGACTAAATGTACCAGAATAAAATAAACAGCCACACTTGATCCGACTTGTGTGACCATTTCGGAATTACATCTGAGGCTACAGCCACACATTTGAATATTTTCGTGACTAGAGGTATCTTGTAAAACTTGTTTTGATTTTTTAGTCACTTATAATTTGGGACGTGTGACGGAAACAAATAAGTTTGAAACATTAGTCACACTATATATATACATATGTGACAAATATATGTCACACAATTGAAAAGTGTGACCAAAATCCATATATGGTCACATGAAGTAATTGTGTATGTGGCTAAATTATATACTCAAGTTTGTCACACATTATTTAAATGTGACTATTAGTTTTTGTTGAAAATTTAGCCACATCAATTTGAAATATGTGACAACTAAAAAGTTAGTTTGAAGCATTAGTCACAATATACATTTAAAAGTGACAAATATATGTCACACACTTGAACAGTGTGACCAAATGTCATATATGGTCACACTTTTATTTTTATAGTTCAAATGTTTTATAAACTAATTTTACAGTATTTCTCAAATTTTGATATCTCCCTCACATATTTTCACTACTCCCGCTCACTTTTTTCCCCAAAAATCAAATTTAGATTTTCATTTGTCCCTCCTATAGTTTTAGTCACGTATTTTCACTACTGTATCCTCTTTCTCTCTTTTCTTTGCTAGTCACCTCTCACCACAAATTTATCCACCACAGACCCTCTTTCTCTCTTTTCTTTGCTAGTCACCTCTCGCCACAAATTTATCCACCACAGACCCTCGTTGGGGCGTAGTATCAAGAAAGACCATGAATTTGAGATCTTGATGCCTTCACCCCGGTGAACTCATGCGGTTCCGACGTGCCCAGAGGCGAATCCGTACAGGGCAAGCAGCGATTCATTCTCCATCATCTTAGGTATTTGTCATGATTCTATAATCAAAACACACAATTAGATTCAATCACAAAGAATCAAATCGTTTGTAAAAAAAAGAAAGAGATTGTACAGAGTGATAATTAGGGTTAGGGTTTTGAATTTGCAGGGGTGGGTGAGGGTATTTTGTGATTCGACCTGGAAAAAAGAACTGGTGTTTGTTTGTTTGAATTAAAAATTCAATTGAAGGTATAGATTTTATTTTTATAAAAACATTAGTTTTGATGGTATTGTAATTCTGAAGATTTGATCAGTGTTTCGGCTTTTATACTTTATGTAGGATGATTAGCTGCTGAAGATGATGAGTATGAAGAGAAGTTAAAGAAAGAATCTCTTGCTTTTTTCTTTTTAGCCACGTAAGTTTTATCATTTTTGGAATCTGGTATAATTAAAGTTGCTTATTTGATACACTTTTTTTTTTTTTCAAATGTTAGGAGAAGAGAAAGGTGAATGGCTTGAAAAGCTTCAATAAGGAGTGTTTGGACTTGGTAACAGACAGTATGAGCATTTCAACAAGGTGATGGATAATATTATGTCGTGTTCTTTTGATAAATTAAGTAATTGTAGCATTATGAATGTTCTGTTGAATGCTAACTGATGCTGATATCTCTTTTTTTTTTTTTTGCCTTGTTTTGCTTATGTAGATTGCGAAGGTGGTCAATGAAAAACTTGCAGAACAGGGTAGGTTCATTTCCTTACATATCCTCTTTCTTTTAAATAAGAGTATTGCTTTGTTGAGTGGGTGGTCATTTGCATTTGCCAGCTTATGTTGGTAACTTGAGCACTTTATGTTCCATAAGGAGACACGAGGAACTTCGTTTCAGTGAAACACCATAAAAGATGTGTTTCGTTAGCTTGTTTACTTGGTTGGTTCTTGTACTCACGTAGATAGGCAGCTGGTCCATTGCTATCATGTTTAAGTTTGAAGTGTGATGATCAATGTTTTGAAGCTGGCACATTGCATTGTACTAGAAAATGATCATCACACTTCATTAAGAAGAGGGTGGTTATTTATGAATATTACTACTGAATAGTATCTAGCAAGTTTATGTCGTCTATATTCAAGAAGATATATTGTTTACTACATTGAGGATGGCGTTATTTGTTATTGATAATTGATTATCTGGTTCCCTAGCTTAATCGGTGCAATGCATATAGAAATTGGCAATGTTTCTATCATGATGTTTTATGAGTGCTTTCCCCTTTAACGTTAGACTTTTCACTATCTACAGGTGCAAAGCGCCTTGTTCCTGTTGGCATGGGAGACGATGATCAGTGTATCGAAGACGACTTCACTACATGGTAACCAGATGTTAACCTAACCTATGCTTACTCTCATAATTCAGAATCTTTCAGTCGTTCCTTTATTCAAGCTTGCGCACTTGCAATCCTAGCTAATATGTTTTCTTCCAAATGCATGTACTTTTTAAGAACCCTTAACTGGTCTCTTCTGATGTCTGCATTCACTATGAGTGTCTCAATGCAGATACCGAGTGTTTTTATTGGGGGCGCATAGCTTGTGCTGCAGGGTATGCAGGAATTCCGTTTGACTCAAATGCACTCAGAATAGCTATTGGAGATATTCTGCTTATGGAGGGAGGGCAACCACTTCCTTTTGATAGGTAAAAACAAACTCGATTGTGCACTTGAACAATTTATATCCTCTAAATACACATGCACATACACATTAGAGGTGACTATCTTATCCCATCTGCTTATGATTGGGTCAATTTAGATTAGATAAAAGGGGCACTGGTCAAATTTATTATTGGGTTGAAAGTCGCCCACAATGTTTTTTAAATGCATACAACCTTGTAAAATTTATTTTTGAAGATTTAAGAGTATTCTTGTTATAATATTGTTATCATATATGAAGTCTTCAATATGCTATATAATACTGATTGTACTTTCATTAGGGTCTCTGGTTCTGAATTAGTACAAAAGTATATCGGAGAAGGGTTTGTGCTGAATATTAGTCTTATAGAAAAAGTTACAAATTTCAAATAAAGTATTATTTCTTAGATGTCTGTTATACTTGAGTTCATGTATACCTCTTATTTACTGGGTGGAAAATTTTCTTGTCAAGATAGGTTGTTCATATACGATACCCCATGTACTATACTCTTGTATAGGTTGGACACCCTTCTTTTTGTGCCACCAGTATTTTCAGTGGTCAGATATAACATGCTCATACTTTTCTTTTCAACAACAAAGTATGAATTTCTTATTGAGTCTGCTTATGTTTTTCTTGTGCAGGGAACATGCCCCATCAATCATATTTATGTGTTAATACAAATATCGTCTCAAAAACGTTATTTATATTCTTTGATCTTTTCTTAGTTTTGTTAATGACAAATAAAAGGAATATCTTTTAGCAAATAATAAATACTAGCTTAAGTCTCTTAAGTACACATTTTACACTTCACATAATAACCAAGAATTACAAGTTTGCTTATTTAGTAACTTGTTTCCTTAAAAGGAAACTTTAATTCTAAAATCATTCCATGACATCATTGCATACATCACATATAATATCTTTGTTAGATCTTGATATATCTTGTTTAGATTTACAAGCTACATAGTTGACATTTGATGATTTGGTAAGATATGGAAGATTTGGTAAGATACAACAAATCCTTAGCTGTCACATCCTACGGATCCACGTCCAATGAAGGACGGATCCCTATTATGGGATCCGTGGGATCCGTCAGCTGAAGATCAGCTTGCCTATAAATAGCAAGCTGATCATTTGGCTTTCTCATCACTCATATAGCTTAACACACATATTCATTCAGTACATATCTTACTAACATCATTCATAGTTGCATTTCACTTTGATCTTTCATTTTGTAGAAGAGAGATCAAGCTTTCAAGGATCTACAGAACCGTAATCCTTTAGTTGCATTACTGTGTGATATTGTAGTTTGTTTCACACATCATATCTATCATTTGTAATCAGTGAGTGTGGTTAGTGCTTTAGTCCTTAAAGCACAAAGAATGTAGGGAGTGGTTGTACCCTTGTAAAGAACTCGACATCTAGCTTAGTGTCGGTAAAGTAAATAGGCGACGTCAGGTTGGTTCTACCTTGTGAAAGAACCCGGTGTTTAGCTTAGTACCGGAAAAGGAAGTAAGCGACGTGTAAAGGTTTTCTCCTCCTAGAAAAGGAGTTTGTTTCTTAGTGAAAGATAAACTCTCGAGTAGGAAGCTCGGGGAGTGGAGTAGGGCAAGGAAGAGAGTCCTTGTAGCCGAACCACTATAAACAACAGTATTGTGTGGTTTGATCTTTCCTCTCTTTATCTTTTGTTTACATTGTGTGATTATTTATTTGAAATTGTTTCCTTTGAATTAACATATAGTAACAAAGTAAATAAAACTTGAAAAACGGATAAAAACTATTCAACCCCCCTTCTAGTTTTCCACAATTGGTATCAGAGCTACGTTACTTAAGATTTTTAAAATATATTGTATTTTAAAACTTAAAACGATCCATGGATTTTGAAAACTTTAAAGAAGGGCAATCTATGCAGAGACCACCTCTATTTGAACCAAATTGTTTTATTTATTGGAAAAATCGCTTTGAGACTTATGTAAAGTCAAAGGATATAGATCTATGGTATATAATAGTTGATGGTGATTACAAACCTATTAGTAATAATATTTCGGGTGGTCGGGATGAAGGAGCTTCTCTTACTCGTCACAGTGATGAGCAAAAGAAACTAATTGCCAAAAATAATGAAGCCAAAATGATGCTTTATAATGCCTTACCTAAGAAAGAATATGAAAGAGTTTTTATGTGTAAAACGGCTAAGGATATTTGGCAATCTCTTATTATCACACATCAAGGGAACTTACAAGTAAAAGATAACAAAATTGATCTTCTTGTTCAACAATACGAACAATTTGTTATCTCTGAAGATGAGACCATTGATAGTGCGTTTGCTAAGTTCAATACTATTATTACATCACTTAAAGCACTTGACGAATCTTTTTCTAGTAAGAATTTTGTCAGGAAATTTCTAAGAGCACTCCATCCGAAATGGAGAGCAAAGGTGACAGCTATTGAAGAATCTAAGGATCTCTCAAGCATGACACTGGATGAGCTCATAGGAAACCTAAAAGTTCACGAAATGATTATGGAAAAAGACTCGGAAATTGTCAAAGGCAAAAAGGAGAAGATTAAGTCTATTGCCTTGAAAGCCAAAGCCGAGTCAAGTGACGATGATGAATCTTGTTCAAACAGTGATGATGAAGAGTATGCAATGGCCGTGAGGGATTTCAAGAAATTCTTCAGGAGACGAGGAAAGTTTGTAAAACCACCTCGTGATGAAAAGAAATCCTCTCGAAAAGATTGTGACAATAAGAAAGGTAAGGTTGATAGGAAATGCTATAGGTGTGGTGACTCCAGTCACTTAATAGGAGAATGTCCAAAGCCTCCAAAGACCAAGTCTCAAAGAGCCTTCGTTAGTGGAGCTTGGAGCGATAGTGAAGGAGATGATGATGATGAGCCTATGAACAACGAAATTGCTCTTATGGCTAATGACACAGAAGAGGTACATTCTGATTCATACTCCTCTATAGATGATGAAACCTTAGAAGTAGAATATAACAAACTGTGTGACGTCACTTTAAAAATCATAAACAAAAACAAATTTTTGAAAACAAAGACAACTCTTTTAGAAAATGAAGTATTTTGGCTTAAAGAAAAAGCAATACGAATTGAAAAAGGTAAAGATAGTAAAGAAACGTGTGTGTCTTGTCAAGAACTAAAACTTGAACTAGAAACCTTAAGAACCACACAGGAAGATTTAATCAAACAAAATTCAAAGTTTAAAAGGTTTGATAAAAACATAAGTTGTGCAGATGAAATAATGAAAATGCAAAAACTACCTCATGATAAAACAGGACTAGGCTTTATGAAACTAGGAACATTAAGTGATCATAAGGAACAGACTGTGAATAAAACTGATTCAACCAAGTTGGACACTCACGGATCCGACGGATCCAAAAATTTGGATCCGCCAGGTGTATCCAAAGGATCCGCGGGTACAGAAGTTGAACAGAAGGTTCACAAAGTCGACCGTTCCGAGTTTGTTAAAGTTACTAAGAAACCTAACAGTAACATAACCAATAATAAACACAAACCAGCAGTATCTTTAGGAAGAGGTCAAGCTAGAAATGAATATAGAGTTAAAACGGATCAACAGAGACCTCAAATGAGTTTTCCCAAACATCCCTTTCCAAAGAGTATAGTTAATCCACAACACACTTATCAAAATAATTGGAACCAAAACATGCCTAGAAACTTTCATGGTCCTAACTATATGCCGTGGAACAATTGTCCACCATTTCAGTACATAAACCATGATAATGTCATGTTTAACCCAAACGGACCCATGAGATATTGGGGACCAAATGCTTGAGTCTTTTATGAACTTAGGTATGCTTGAAAGTTGATCTTGAACCTGATGAGTGGATCAAAGATAGTGGGTGCTCAAGACACATGACGGGAAACAAAAATCTTTTCTCAACCTACCAAGTGTATGACGGAGGTAATGTCACATTCGGTAGCAAGCTTAAAAGTAAAATCATCGGAAAATGTACAATCTCTAATGACTCTCTATCTATTGATGATGTTGCTCATGTAGATAATTTAGGATTTAATTTGCTTAGTATAAGTCAATTATGCCGCAAAAAGTATAACGTCCTTTTCAGTGAAAATGGAAGTAAAATACTTAAAGATGGCATAACCGTAGAAAAAGGTGTTTTAAAGAATAATGTCTATGTTATGAAATTAGATAAAACACCTAAAGATAAGTTATGTCTTACCTCCTTGGACGAAAACTCAACTCTATGGCATCGACGCTTAGGTCATGCTAATATGAGGCTTATTCAATCTTTGTCATCCAAAGAACTCGTTAGGAACCTACCCAAGTTGAAATATGACCAACACTTTTGTGATGCTTGCAAAATTGGGAAACAAGTACATAATAGCCATAAGGCTAAAAACATGGTATCTACATCTAGATGCCTAGAATTATTACATATGGATTTTTTTGGCCCGTCGGCTATACAAAGTTATGGAGGAAATTTTTACACTTTAGTCATAGTAGACGATTACTCTAGATATACATGAACAAAATTTTTGAAAACCAAAAATGAGGCATTCGATAAATTTGAAATTCTAAGCAAGAAAATTCAAAATCAAATAGGAAGTAACATAGTATCTATTAGAACTGACCATGGTCGAGAATTTGATAATGAAATCCAATTTGGAAAGTTTTGTGATAATAATGGAATAACTCATAATTTCTCGGCTCCTCGTACACCTCAATCTAATGGTGTAGTAGAACGTAAAAATAGAACAATTCAAGAAATGAGTAGAACTATGTTAAATGAACAAAACATACCTCAAAAGTTTTGGTGTCACGCTGTAGATACTTCCACATATATCCTAAATAGAGTTTTAATTAGACAATTTTTAAATAAAACTCCCTATGAAATTTATCGAGGTAAAAAGCCTACATTAGGATATTTTAGAGTTTTTGGAAGCAAGTGCTTCATTTTGAACACAAAGGATTATCTCACCAAGTTCGACCCGAAGTCGTATGAAGGTGTATTTCTTGGGTACTCACAAAACAGTAAAGCATACATAGTATTAAACAAGGAAACATCAAGAGTCGAGGAATCATTGAACGTAACATTCAACGAAAGTCCACCTCCCTCTAAGACATCACCTTTGGTAGATGATGACTTAGTTGAAAGTCAAATGGCTAATGATATAGAAAACATTGAAAATGACAATGAACCCGTAAAAGGAGAAATAGTCAATATTAAAGAAACTAAAAGTCATCCATTAGAAAACGTCATAGGAAAACTTAATGAAAGAACATTAAGATCCAAAGCTCAAAATGAAAGTAATTATTTTTGTTTTATTTCAACGGTTGAGCCTAAAAATATAAACGAGGCAATAAAAGATGAATCTTGGGTAATTGCTATGCAAGAAGAACTAAATCAATTTATTAGAAATGATGTTTGGACATTAGTTCCTCCACCTAAAAACCAAACCATAATCGGCACCAAATGGGTCTTTAGAAATAAAATGGATGAAAATGGTATTGTATCTAGAAATAAAGCTAGGCTAGTAGCTCAAGGCTACAATCAACAAGAAGGTATAGATTACGATGAAACTTTTGCACCCATAGCTAGACTTGAGTCTATTAGGATATTACTTGCATATGCATGTGCACATGATTTTAAGTTATTTCAAATGGATGTCAAAAGTGCTTTCTTAAATGGTTTTATAAATGAAGAAGTATATGTTGCACAACCTCCCGGCTTTGCCGACTTTGAAAAACCAAATTATGTTTTCAAACTTAAGAAAGCTTTATACGGACTTAAGCAAGCACCAAAGGCTTGGTATGATCGACTTAAGACCTTCCTAGTTGACCATAAGTATACCATGGGCCTAGTAGATAATACTCTCTTCACCAAGAAAAAGGGATCACATATTATCATAGTCCAGATATATGTGGATGACATTATATTCGGTTCAACTTGTCAAGAGTTATGCGACGATTTCTCAAAAATCATGCATGACGAGTTTGAAATGAGTATGATGGGGGAACTAAACTTTTTCTTAGGTCTCCAAATTAAACAATTAGAAGATGGGATATTCTTCAACCAATCAAAGTATATCAAAGATATGCTTAAGAAGTTTGGTCTTGAAGACTCAAAACCCATGAGAACACCCATGTCCTCCGAAACCAAACTCACAAAGGATAAAGAAAATGAATCCGTATATTGCACTAAATATAGAGGAATGATTGGTAGTTTACTCTATCTTACGGCTAGTAGGCCTGACATTATGTTTAGTGTTTATCTATGTGCACATTTTCAAGAAGATCCAAAAACATCCCATCTTGAAGCCGTTAAACGGATATTTAGGTACATAAAAGGTACTACACACTTAGGATTATGGTATCCCAAAGGAACGGGTGTAGAAACCATAGTGTATACCGACTCAGATCATGCCGGTGACTATGTTGATAGGAAAAGTACTAGCGGTATTTGTACTTTTGTAGGATATTATCTCACATCATGGTTCGCTAAGAAACAAACTGCCCTCGCAATCTCAACAACAGAGGCAGAGTATGTGTCTGTAGGAAAGGCGTGTCAACAAGCACTATGGATGAAACAAGCTCTCGTCGACTATGGAATTGAACTCAACAACATTCCCATTCTTTGCGACAACAAAGGTGCTATCGATCTAAGCAAAAATCCAGTCCAACATGCTAGAACCAAACATATTGAAATACACCATCACTTCCTTCGCGACAATGTACAGAAGGGAATCATCTCAATTGAGAAAGTTTCCTCAGAGGACAACATTGCCGATATTCTCACAAAACCACTTAAACGAGAACCTTTCAACTATCTTAGACTTGGATTAGGATTAATGGAACCTAGTGATTAGTAAAAACATTAGTGTAAATATTAGTTTAACCACACTCGACACTAAACCAAAAATTGTGTTCTGTTCCGCGGATCCAATCGATAACAAGGACGGATCCTTTGTTTTGGATCCGCCGGATCCGTCGCATGCACAGTCAAGTTTATTATTTAATAAACAAGAACAAGTACTATTCATTCCTCACTCCAAAACATATCACCCTACTGTATTCGACACACACTAAATCTCCATCACAATTTAGACCATTTTCTTCCACAAATTTGTGCTTCTAACACCATTGTAAGTATTCTTATCATATTTATACTCCTGATCTGCGTCTAGGATTTCTATTTCATGTACAAAACCAAAACTTGGGGTATATGCATAATTTTTGACAAATCATGAAGCATGTTTATGCATTACACTTAAAAACAGTGTTTTTCTTAGTTAGGAATTACATCTCATAGCACATTGTCTTAATTTAACAAAAACCCCTTGAAAATTTTCTTACTAAAACCTTAGAATGACTAGGTAAAATGATTTTTTTGTTAACATTGTTCATACAAATGCAAAAACGTTATCTTTTAGACATCACTTGCATAATGTCTCTTGAATGCTAAAGGGAATACATAATTAATATGTATTTTCGGGTACATTCAACCGTAGCTACATTGAAATAGGAGCGTTTGGGTTATCTCTTGTTTTTACACAAAACTTGCATAAACTAAATTTTCATGCATCAAAAAGGGTCGAGATAACCGCACCTCCACATTGTCCCCATGTAGGCACACACTAGGAATTTTACACTAAAATTGATCATTTCAACTAAAACTATGTAACTTTTGTATTTAGGAAAATCATGCCTCCCGCAACCAACTACGATCACAAAAGAACCATTAACTACTTACCCGAAGTCCACAAAACCAAAGGTCTAACCAATGCCCAAATCGAAATTTTCAAAGCTTTAGAGAAAAAGTATGTCCATGAGGGTAGAGTCGTAGATTCCTCGTTCTATGAAGGAACACAACTTAGGGAACAATTAGCCGCAATAAGATTTGATACTCTTTTGGATATAGATGAACCAATCGTCCCTAGGTTCATTCTTGAGTTCTATGCTAGTGTAGGTCTTAGTTCATGTGACCAAGGTTTCTTAAGTCTTCAGTTTACTTTAAATGGAAATTTTGTCAACATCCCTCTTGATCAATTTGGTGAGGTCTTGGGCATTCCAAGTCAAGGGACATGTATTTACTCGGACAAATGGTCCTTAACAATCTTAGAATCCAATCTCGATAGGACGGCACCATATGTCACTCCTCTCGCATCAAAAGAAAAGATTAGGGAACATCTCTTCATTCCTAAGAACAACCCCACAAGGATGTATCGTGGCCGTGAAGTTGCTAGAGATCCATTTGCAATGGAGCTAAATGAACTCAAACCCGAATTCAAGAAAATGGAAGACGTCTTAAGGGCTAATGTGATGTGCACCATAGGAAACCGTGATCACATCAATGCTTGTTTGTGTCATATGATGTACAACATCTCTACTCATCAACCCTTCAATCTTGCTTATTATGTTGCCAAAAGAATGTGTGACATTCCGGTTCAAGGCAAGATTGCAATGCCTTATGGAATGCTCTTAACACGACTCTATAGAGCCTTTGCACCCGCCCGTCCAAACCCGTTAGGTTTTGTTCCTGAATACAATGAAATTGAACATACCTTCGTTCCTTTAAGTGACTTTAGGGTTAGTGTTGATAAAGGTAAACGTCCTCGTATACCAACATCATCCTCATCATCTTCAATGAGTGAAGATGATGGTTTGCCAAATTCTAGAATTCCTCCACCCGAATACTTGAGCCATCTTCCTCCAATTCCAAATGAATCTGTTGAGTATCGAAACATTAAAGGAATGGTGAAGAATCTTGGTCGTTGGATGATGAAATTGCACAAAGGAATGAAGAAGTTGAAGAAGAAGCTTAGTTGAAGGAGTGTTTGGATTTGAACATTGTTAGCCTATGTAAATGTTAAACTCTATGTGTCTCGACTCTATCTGATAATACTTGTTATGTATGTGTAATAACTAACATTTGCAGGTAGATAACCTTCATGGTTATCAATTTTCCGGGTTATAGCCTATGTTTGGCATAACACCTAAAACGGTAAGTTCCTAAGAACGGATTAAACTATGTTCAATCGTGTGTCAATGTTATCATATTTAGTTGTTTTGCTATACATATTAGATGTTAAGTAAGGTCTAAGTGAATTTTCGGGTTTTCGTCGAAAAACGAAAAATATGACAAGTCTTCTGTTTAGTTTGAACAATTAGGATACGGATCCGGCGGAACCCTAACTTTGGCTCCGCCAAGGCTTATCGTTGGTTCCGCCATCCGCCTACCTGCGGATTCGGCGGATCCCGAATTTTGGATCCGATGTGATACAACTTGGATCCGCAGGTTCCCCAGCAAAATTCTTAAACTTTTTCGACTAATCACGATTCTTAAATCTTAGTGTTTAGTATCATTTAGGATTCATTCACTGATAATAATTCATCTTAGAATCATTTAGGAATTCTTAGAAACTTAGGAATAAAATTTCCCACCAAAATTTAAATTTTTGAATTTTAGGTGTGAGTTACCAAACTGATACAAAGAAGGAACCCTTTTTAGGGATCCGTCAAATCCGTGGAAATATAAATATAAGATTTTCCACTATCTTCTTGTATTTACTGCAAATCCACAACACATTACTCAACCCAAGCTCAATGGGTTGACTTCCTTGATATGACCTGCACAAATTTTTGTTCCAAATCATTAGAAACCAACATTCTCTATTGGATTCACATCAAATCCAAACACACAGACTCACAAACCTTCTGTCTATAAATTAGCACTTTAGGATCTTCAATTCACATCACAACCATTTCTTCTCCTGTACATTTTAGCTATCATACTTCACCAAAAAGTCTCAATGACAAAATCAAACAATTCCTCCACATCCAACCCTGCTAAAACGAATAGCCCGTATGAGTGTGAAACCTTGTTGTTTCATCAACATCCACAATTCATCCTCTGAAGAATCATCACCACTAAACATCTCCTCACCCATTGCTAGTGAAAACTTCCTTACTTTATCCACTCCAACTCCCTCACATGTAGTCATAAAAACACCACCTCCTACCATTACTCCTGTAGCAACCACACCACCACCCGCTCCCGCTCCATCACAGTCTGAGAAGTCTGCATCATCACCATCCTCACCAAAACTCCAACCCATGGAACTCTTTAAGACACCACCAACATCTCCACAACCATATCTTGAAGAGTTAGAAGACCTTCCACCTACATCAACCAATCCTCCACCAATAAGTCTTGAAAACTTAGAACCTATGCTATTTCATCCTCTCCATCCGGAGATTCATGGTCCTCTATACCGTGAAGTACCACAACCTCATCCCAAATACCACCACTATCACCAACTTCAACACTCATCGCCATAGATGAGGCGATGTGGAGCAACATTCCTCAAACACAAGAGGAAATAAGTGCGGAGTTAACACAACTCTATACTCTCTCGGGTATGGTTGACCATCGCCTTCATGAAGCAATGGACATTCAAAACATCCTTATGAACTCCCTCCAAACACCACAACAACCATCAAACAACAACAACCAACCAACCACCCTCACCACCACCACCACCACAAAACTTGGAACCTAGTCTTCCTCCCGGGTTCTCAAGTCATGATTGCGCACATTGTGAGAGAACGGCTCACTTGGCCCAAAGGACCAACATCTTGGTCCATGAGCTTCAAAATGAGATGAGGTTCATCTTGAACCATGTTCTTGAACGTTTAAACGCCATCTCTCATCCTCCTCAATAGGAGCTTTCTAGACTAGTTGTTAGGACCTTTTGGATTGTTGCTTTAGGACTTTTTATTTCTTTCTAGGTTGTCTTTATATTGTACTTGTAACATCATTTCATCATTGTGACTTTTGTCACAAAATTTTCAATATCTATGAATGTGATGTTTTATGCTTATGAGTGATCAACATATTGCATATTATCATTATCATTGTGAACTAACATCCTTATATAACCTATATTATACATTGATTATGATTGTTTTAGGTACAAATAATGATCAGACACTTACTTTGACTTTTAAAAGTCAAAACATATTGAAAGGCTTGTTTGGAAGAATACTTCACAAGCATTCTACTTCTTCATTAAAGTCATTCATTACTAACATTTCATTTGCAGCATATCATACCCTTCAAAGTATACGTTGGTACTCGAAAGTGAGGAGTATACATCGAGGGGGAGCATTTTCATATACTAACCGTTTGTTTTGTAGATTCATGCATCATTTCCTTGATTACTCCATCTAGGGGGAGTATAAAACAAGGGGGAGCTTTAAAGTTCTCAAAATCGCATTCCGCTACGCTACTCTTTTTGTTTCGACAAAAAGGGGGAGAAAGGACTAAGTTTGCATTAACTGTGATTCATCACAGTACATACATTTTTATAAAACTTTTCTTTAATAAACAAACTTAATATATATTTTTAAGAACTTATACTATATTTATTTTCTTGCTCAAAAATATACCTTATGTTTTGTCATCAACAAAAAGGGGGAGATTGTTAATACAAATATCGTCTCAAAAACGTTATTTATATTCTTTGATCTTTTCTTAGTTTTGTTAATGACAAATAAAAGGAATATCTTTTAGCAAATAATAAATACTAGCTTAAGTCTCTTAAGTACACATTTTACACTTCACATAATAACCAAGAATTACAAGTTTGCTTATTTAGTAACTTGTTTCCTTAAAAGGAAACTTTAATTCTAAAATCATTCCATGACATCATTGCATACATCACATATAATATCTTTGTTAGATCTTGATATATCTTGTTTAGATTTACAAGCTACATAGTTGACATTTGAAGATTTGGTAAGATACAACAAATCCTTAGCTGTCACATCCCACGGATCCAAGTCCAATGAAGGACGGATCCCTATTATGGGATCCGTGGGATCCGTCAGCTGAAGATCAGCTTGCCTATAAATAGCAAGCTGATCATTTGGCTTTCTCATCACTCATATAGCTTAACACACATATTCATTCAGTACATATCTTACTAACATCATTCATAGTTGCATTTCACTTTGATCTTTCATTTTGTAGAAGAGAGATCAAGCTTTCAAGGATCTACAGAACCGTAATCCTTTAGTTGCATTACTGTGTGATATTGTAGTTTGTTTCACACATCATATCTATCATTTGTAATCAGTGAGTGTGGTTAGTGCTTTAGTCCTTAAAGCACAAAGAGTGTAGGGAGTGGTTGTACCCTTGTAAAGAACTCGACATCTAGCTTAGTGTCGGTAAAGTAAATAGGCGACGTCAGGTTGGTTCTACCTTGTGAAAGAACCCGGTGTTTAGCTTAGTACCGGAAAAGGAAGTAAGCGACGTGTAAAGGTTTTCTCCGCCTAGAAAAGGAGTTTGTTTCTTAGTGAAAGATAAACTCTCGAGTAGGAAGCTCGGGGAGTGGAGTAGGGCAAGGAAGAGAGTCCTTGTAGCCGAACCACTATAAACAACAGTGTTGTGTGGTTTGATCTTTCCTCTCTTTATCTTTTGTTTACATTGTGTGATTATTTATTTGAAATTGTTTCCTTTGAATTAACATATAGTAACAAAGCAAATAAAACTTGAAAAACGGATAAAACTATTCAACCCCCCTTCTAGTTTTCCACATTATGGATGAGATTGACAGTATTGGATCTGCTAGAATGGAGTCTGGAAGTGGAAATGGTGACAGTGAAGTCCAACGAACCATGCTGGAGCTTCTTAATCAACTGGATGGATTTGAGGCATCAAACAAAATCAAGGTACGTTTTTGCAATTTTTTCCGGAAGTGTAATTATAATATCAGATATGGTCAATGTTAACTCAACCATGTAAATATTGTGTTATAAAATAATCTTTACACACGTCTTTTGTACTCACAGGTTTTGTCACAAGCTGCTAGATGCTGCAGTTCGATCAGCAGCAACATCATGTCCACTCCTGGAGTCCTTAGACATGTCAAACTGCTCATGTGTTAGTGATGAAACATTACGTGAAATTATTTGTGGTAATCTTCATATTCTGAATGCATCTTACTGCCCAAACATCTCACTTGAGGTAATTTTCATGGATCTGCCGTTATAAGAATAACATCTGCATAACTGTAGCCCTCATTTATTGTTATCCTTTTGTAGTCTGTAAGATTGTTGATGTTGACTGTGCTCAAGCTTCATAGTTGTGAAGGCATAACCTCCGCTTCCATGGCTGCGGTATCTCACAGTTACATGTTGGAGGTTTTGGAGCTTGATAATTGCAGCTTATTGACAGCGGTCTTCTTGGATCTTCCTCACCTGCGGAATATTAGAGCTTGTTTTGTGCTGTTAGATATTATAGTATGAGCAGATGGATCATTTTTAATCCTGCTAGTGTATTAGTCACAACTATTAGTTATAAATTAGTACTTATAGTTAGTACTGCTTGGTTCATATAGTTAGTACTGCTGTTAGATATTATTGTATTTGAATTTGTTTTTATATATATTGATTTCTTAAATGTGACTAAAAGATGTATATAGTCACACTTATTAACACTTTTGGTCACTGTTTGTTTAATTCGTTGTGTGACTAAATATTACAAAAGGCCACACACAAAAAAAAATTCATGTGACCATTGGATGATCAATAGTCACACAAAATATACATTTCTTTCACTTTAAACAGCATATGGTCACACTTATTGACACTTTTGGCCACATTTTGCTTAATTGTATGTGACTAAATACCCAAAACAAACATGTTTTGTGTGACTAAATATTACAAAAGGCCACACAAACATAAAATTTAAGTGACTATTGGATGAACAATAGTCACACAAAATACACATTTCTTCACTTTAAACAGCATATGGTCACACTTATTCACACTTTTGGCCACTATTTTTTAAATTGTATGTGACTAACTCGAAAAAAACAACACACGTTGTGTGACTAAATCATCACAATCGTCACATTTATTATATATTCATGTGGCCATAGGATGGGAAATAGTCACACATACTGATAAATCCAACAAAACTTGTGCCTAATTGGTCACACATATTCGGGTTTTGGTCACTCTTTTTCAATGAAAACGGTCACAAATTAAACAATGTGACCATATAACACCTACGGTGGCGCGACTTTTTGTCACACACACTCAAAAAAACGTGTGTGACTATATGCATATAGTCACACATTTTTTGTGTGACCGTAGGCCAAATCTGTACTAGTGAAACCGAACATAAGTATTTTCTGTATGATTTCATGATTAATATTGCCTAAGATACCCCATCTGTGTTGCTGGTTAAGTAACCAAATGCACCCCATTTGTGTTGCTTGGTTAAGTAACCAAATACACCCATAATTATATCATTTTATGATATCACACACACACACCCCGTTATCATTTGAGTTCATGAGACTTAGGGCAATATGTTTATTTCCGAATTACTTTCTATTTAGCTTATGTTCAAACTGATTTAACTTTAAACACTATGGATTCACTCAACCTTTGTGTTGACCTTTTAGCATGTTTATCTCAGGTTATTGGAAGCATGGATTGGCACAGGATTGGCTATGGATTGTCTATTTATGTTATCATTCAACAAATAATATATTTTCATTAATGTATTTTGAGAACCTCCTGCTGGGACCTGCATATTGTAACTCTGATATAAATGAATGATAACAATTTCATCTAAAAACGTCTCATTTTCGAGTCGTTTTCTATTATCATGACTGTGAACTGTGAAGTAGCACCCCAACTTATATTTCCGATGCGAATATCGAAAACAGGGGTGTTACAGATGGTGGTAGAGGTGGAAGGTGGTGTTGGCGGTGGCTGGTGGTGGCGGCTGGTGATAGTGGGTGGTGGTGGAAACTATAAATGAAATGACTATACAAACTTAAGGACCAAACATGTAATTTACTAACGAAATGGTCATTAGTGGGTCAACGGAAGTGAGGAAAAAACCTAAATCGGCTAAAAAAAAGTTGGTCGACTTAATGTGCAAAAAGAAAAAAAAGTGGAGTACCCTGATTAGAAACAGACCCTAAGTTGAGTGTTTTTTTGTGCCATTTCCTCAATTAAAAAATAATCAACTTTCATCATTTTTTTACAAATTAAATATATGACAAACTGTTAATTGTTACGTGGAACAATACCATCACAGCGATAATTAAATCATCTTTCTATATAAGAACACTTCTGTATACTTTCAACGAACTTTTTTTTCAAGTATGTTTTGTGAGTGTTGAAACTTCCGACCGAAAAATTCACATGTGATTCGTAAAATCACATATTATTTGTTATTTAAAAAATCAGATGTGATTAATTTTTAAAATAACAATCACATATGATTTTACAAATTATAAGAGATTTTATATGTGATTTGTGAATCACGTGGTTTTTAAAATGGCAAATCATAAGAGATTTTACAAATTACATGTAACTTTTCAGCACGGATATTACAACACTAAAAAAACCCGAAAAGAAAGTTCGTCGAAAGTACATCGAAGTATACGTGTGATATCGGTTTATGTTTCCGTACTCTTAGCCTTTTCTTTTGGTACACTGTGAGTTATGCTTCAAATTTAAATTTGACTACTTGAGTCATGCTTCAACTTTAAATTCTTAAATTTGCAAATAAAAAATAGAGACGAAACTATGAGACAAATTATTAATATTGTTTGGTTATCGACTTTTGAGACAAATTAATATTGTTTGGTGGTAACAACTTTAACTATGCGCTCAACATATACTTTTTAAGGTCTAGACAAAATAATTAATAGGAGATTGACAAAAGAGTGAGAGTGCCTAAGATGTAGAGCACAATAAAACAAGTGTTCACCTTGTTACTTTTTGAATCATCCGACCATTGTGTAATAACTAGTAGAATTTTGGTAAAAGTGGACGGTTTTGGTTGAAAAAAACCATTAAATTAGGGACATTTTTGGGAGGGAAAAAATACGAAAGCTTAGGCATAAATAATACGGGAAGCATATTTCTTGGGACAAGACTGTTGGTAAAATTCTGTATCAAACAAATGAAAACAACAAACAGAGGATTGAAAGTTACAGGAAATAGTTTTTGACAAATTCAGTCATTAAGGTTTCAAATCGTTACAGATCCAGTCCAATTGCGTTACATAAATGGTCACTAAAGTTGACTGAATCTGTGGTTGACTGAATCTGTAACGATTTGCTAAAATTACATACTTGGTAACGCAATTGGACTGGATCTGTAACGATTTGAAACCTTAATGATTGAACTTGTCAAAAGAAAAGTTCAGTGACTAAATTTGAAAAAATCGACAAATCATAGTGACCATTTATGTAATTTACTCTAGTATATAAGAAAAACCAAGTTGTGCCATGAAGGAATCACTGCCTTGAAAGTGAAATTTCGGCACTACCAAGGTGCAAACCAAATACCAATCGCTCCCCAAGGTTAACAACTAATCGACTAACACAAATCTTGCATAATCAGATGCCCAAATCTTCAAAAGAATCTAATTGAGTGGAGAAACAAGAATATGGAGGATAAAGATTAGAAAGGGTGTTTTAGGACTGATATCTTTCTGATGGGTAAATTTGTGTGTATATCCCAGATCCCTTTTTATAGATAAAAACTTGGATCATCCATCTTGTTGAGGAAATATTGGGAGATGGTGTGAGAACATGGGTTACTAATAATTCAGCTTATTAACGGGTCATAAAGGAGAGTTCGGTCAAAACACTGAAAAGATCAAATGTTACTTTCTCTTATGCACGTGACCAACATCAGTTAATCTATAAACACAAAAATGTAGCAGCCATTAATAATATAATTATTTACAAAATCTAAGTATATAGCTTAGATAATATTTCTAACAATCCCCCACTAATGGCTTGCTACAGAAACTAAACAAATCAAAACAAGAAGTATGGGCAAAAGAAGAGTCGTGTACCTAAGTACCTAAGTACCATAGTAGCAAGGCAACAACTCAGACTATTAGGTGAATTACTCTTGAACCAAACAGACTTATGCCGAGACCCCCACAACACGTACAAACTCTTAAAGCAATCAATTAGATATTCAACTTCAGGTCTCATCCCCATTTGCAGATTGACAAGTCTGAAAAGTGGAAAATTAAAAACCATATCAAGATACATGATAGTGCTCACTATATACATACTTGTGTGTGTGTGTGTGCGTGTGTGAATGATAAGCAACTAACCTAGTCTCACAGTATGGAAATTGTATCCGCTGCAAGTGGCTTCACTGATCCTATTCCGCATCCCGCACTTGTGGTAGCTAAAATAACACCAATCATCATCTGCAATATGGCATCAAAGTGAGAATAACTTGAGTCGATCTTGACATCCTAGTGTAGCTCTATTCTAAACAAATAACCAAAGACTATAACATAAAGTGCTCAGGATAAGCTTTGGTTTAACCTGGATTGTTGTTCTTCCTTTGATTCCATGATTTCGGGATTTGAGACCGAATCAGCCGATGAAGATCCTTGCATATGCCTAATGTAAACAACATGGCGTAGCTTTTTTATAAGAAGGTTGATAAATAAATATAAAAACAATGCTTAGTGACTAGGGTTTACAAGATCTGTTTCTCCATTCGCCCTTATTGGAAAGGTCATAAAATAGTCAAATCTTTTCCTATGACTACGTGCCCAGTCAAATGTTTGACGCAATATTCATGGAGTAGGAGAGCTAAAATTTAACCTTTCACAGCTTCACATTGTTCTTTCAGGCCAACGAGCTCGGGTGACACCTTGAGTTTTTTCTTGGTACCTGCACATACAGCAAGTAGAAGAGAAAAGAAAAGAAAAAAGTGAGTGATAATAAAAGAAGCAACTTGATGAAGGAACGCAAGTAACCAATTGCTCTTGATACAGCGACTGATTGCACTCTATCATACTGTCTAGCGATTGGGATTTCAGTTTCACAACTTAAAACACATCAAAAGGGAGAAAAAAAACCTTCCATAGACTGGAGTGCTCCCAACTTGATCTCCAGGTCTTCTTTCATACCTGCACACAGCGACACAAACGGTTTTGTCAATAATTAATGCTATCTCCCTTAAAAAAAATAACAAATACAACAGAAACGCTGTTCTAATGAGCAAACGGAAATAAGTCTAGCTCGTACAAGGCATCTGATGAATACGAAAAAATTGATTAACAATAATAGCTATAGAAGGTGAAAGCCGTAAATAATACACATAGTAAATTAGTAATACACAAAAAACAAACCTTTCAGAGTATTGTATTTGTGTTTTAGACTTATCAAGTGAGGCAACTTTGCTGCTATCTTACCTGCATGCAAGGTAACGCGACTATAGCATTAGACACCAAAAATGACGAGAAAAATGAGTTATACTGCAACACCCCAAACAAATATCAATGACATACCACTTGGTCTACGATCGGTAAGAATGAACTTGACAAGATTTCCCCTACCATCAACAGGATCGCAAGCAACTGTGGCTTCATAGACACCGAGGATGCCTTCTTCAATGGCCTCAATCGTCATGTAGAAGCCATAAAGGTTGGAAAACTTTAGGTACATGCAGCTCATAACTTGATGATCACTAAGATTGTTGCTTTTTCCTTCATAAGTATGCTGACAATATTTTGTTGAAGTGTTAGAAAGGTGAACAGCATAACATAGTCTCAAAACTCAAGAAGCAAGTGTAATGGAATCATACCTGCTTACAGAGATCATTAAAGGCATTAACAGCACAATTACCAATTGCAGAAACAATGGGATGATCCAGTTGAATTCGTGTTTTTTCGGCATTAACGGTCTTGCTGGTTTTATGGCAAAGTGCATGCTGCCACACATATGAAAAACGTATGCATCACAAATATTTAAGACATGTATATTTCTGTTTGCCGGATGCATTATGTGTGAAATCAAAAAAAAAAGGATGAATGTCTCGGACATACCTTCCCCTGATCTAGTTTTTGGAACTCCCGCCAGCTTTCATGCCATTCCCAGCTTTTCCACCAATCCCTGAAATATGATTAAGAGGAGGAAAACTTACTAAAAGACCTACACCAGAATTCTTGTCAAATATTGTACTAGAAGTTGCATATACACCAAACATTTAAACGTCACCACTTACGTTTCTAACATCAACAATCATGAAAGTGAAAATTTGGTCTAGAGCAAGAAATGATGGATATAACTCACAACCTTGAAACTCTTATTTCAGTTTACCACGTTCGGTATAAACTTAAGGGGTGTTTTGGCAAGCTTATGCTTAAAAGCATGTATGTGTTCAAAAAACCTCAATCCATGGGCCCGCATCATCATGCTTATTAGCTTAATTTCCTTCCTAAAACACAACATAAGCCTTTTGACAAAAGCTTAACCAAACACCTCCAAAGTGCTTAATATTAAGCCCTTAAAATAAGCTTACCCGAACACCCTTTTAATATACTTTGACTTGTTAGTGAGATTCTAGAATGTAAACTTAATATAGCATAAAGCTTAGACTGCGTAAAGTCAAAATACGCTTCATTAAAGGGACAAGGACTACACTCGGTCCAATCATGTTTCCTATAATAGCCATAGTGACTGCTTTTAGATCAAAAATAGATAACTGTGAATCCTGTCTCAAGGTAGGGCCAAGTTGAAGTTTAATCTTGGACAAAGCCAATATCGTTTTCAGTCTCAAAATGAGTTTTAATAAGAAAAAAGAGTGATAAAATGTATAAAACTTGCGACCCAAAATTGGTTTTGTAAAGGATATGCATATATAAATGCTTCTTAAGAGCTTAGAAAACTTACACATGGCTTGCTTGCGTGGTGGTGGTACTGTTTGTCTACAAAAGAGTTGATTGAAAAATCGTTAGCTTCAAGAAAATTCAAGTATTTTACCAATCTCGATATACAGTAAAAGTCTATAAACAGATGGGGAGTTTAGTGAAGTACCTTTAAAATATCAATGGAAGAGTCAACGGCCTCCGAAGGTTTAGCTGAGCGCTTGGCCTTTAAATGTCTTGTGGATCGTTTATTTATACGTGCTACGACGGACTTGAAGCATATTTGTTTGGGACTTCTATAGACCATATTTTCGCTGATAAAAGAAAAAATTAAGACAAGAATATTAGCGTAAATCGATAGATGTTTCACCAAATAATAATTAGATATGGGATTCCTCAGATTTAGTTTTTTAAGACAGTCATCTCGATATTGAAACCATAAACAATAATAATCAATACGATCCCATAGTAAGAAACCAAATGCTAAACAATCTAAAATCAGAAAGGGTTATACGATTCCAGGCACAAGAAATTAAAGGATTTTGGTCCGGTTTATACAAATTAAGGTTGAATATTGTTTTCCACTATAGTAATATACGCTCTGTTCTCGAGTTTTTTTTTTAAAGGAATGGAAGAGGAAGGGAAGGGAAATAAAAAATATGGGTGTTCTTAAGTTTTTTTAAGAAGGAAGAGGAGGGGACGGGAAGGTTGGAGGGAGGGAAGGTATGGGTTTTTTGGTGTATATCCGTTCCGCCCAATTTTGAGGGGGTTTGAAGGAGAAGGTATTATAAAGATATTGAACTTGTGTAAAATTACAAATATATCCTCATTATTCATCATCA
Organism: Artemisia tridentata subsp. tridentata; assembly: GCA_021014915.2. Classification (NCBI taxonomy): domain Eukaryota; kingdom Viridiplantae; phylum Streptophyta; class Magnoliopsida; order Asterales; family Asteraceae; genus Artemisia; species Artemisia tridentata. The sequence goes on along the minus strand of CP139507.1, from coordinate 159,100,715 downwards.
AAATCGACACAATTAGACCGGTACTCAAACATATCATCTAGCAAATTCAATGCTTCACCAGTCTTCTTCTCTTTACAAAAGGCTTCAATCATAACCCCGTAAGTAACATCATTTGGGTCAACTCTATTTTCCTCCATTTCATCCATAACTTTAACAGCCTCGATCAATTACCCTTGTTTGCAAAACCCATCAATCAATATCGTGTAAGTGGTAGCGTCAGGTATCCACCCTCTATCAAGAATTTGATTAAACATTTTTTTCACACACTTCATATCTCGTATATAAACATAAGCTCCTAATATAGTAGTATAACTCACGACATTTGGCACCATACCCATCGATGGCATTTCATCCAACACATTCATTATTCATCATCATATACATTTTTTATTTATAAAATAAACTAACTAACTAAATGCGAACAACAACAACAACAACAACAACAACAACATTAGATATTTGGATTAGAAAGAATAGAAAGCCCAAAGTAAATTATAAAAGTAAATTATGTTTTGAGGGTATTTTGGTAATTTGTGTATCTTCCTTTCCTTTCCTTGCAACTAAAAATAAAAACTCAAGAACACAAATAAAAATAACCACTTTCTTGATAGTGTCATTCCTTAGTTTCCCCTTCCCATTCTATCCCCTTCCATTCTTTAAAATTCAGACTTGAGAACAGAACGTTAAGGGCTTTGGTTGGAGTGTTATTGTATAACTATAATACGAGTAATAGAAATGAAGCTTGTCAAGTTGCCCATAAGCGGGAAAAGTTTTGTTGGCGAATGAGCTTTTCGAGACTTAAAAGCCCCCTAAGTGCTGAATAGTTTAACAGAATACACATTATATAGCAAAACATTGTTGGCTTATGAGCTTTTCCAGACTTAGAAAAGCTAGATAAGCTAATAAGCACCTCAAATAAGATAATAAAAACACATACCCAACTGATTATTACTAGTATATGAACAAACACATATTGTTTCAACAGCAAAAAATAAAATAACGAAAATAAAGTCAAATTTACTTTAGGGTTTGTCGCTGCAATAAGGAGACGGAAAAGAGGATATGTGCCCTAAAAACCCTTTTGAGAAGAAAGCTTTCAACTGCACAAGCAATTTTCCATCAGACTTTCAACTTAACTTCAAAGTCAATTACTTTTTGTTTGATAAATAAAAGTCAAGTCAATTACCGACTCTGTTGTTGCATCTCATGGACATCGAACATCTTTTCAGCCCTATCCCATGATTTATCTTATACTGGGCCTAATTTGAGTTTTAGTGGGCTTTTAAACTTGTTTTTTCGATGGAGTTGGACAAGACAGCCAAGATTTGGTGCTGAAGCTTATGGAACTTCAAACTCTTCGGTTCTCTCCTCAAACTTAGACTCTTCGATTTGTGATAATGGTATATTGTGACGGAAGAGCTAGCATGCTATTTTTTATTGTAGTAGTGTAGCAAAAGTCACTTGGTGCAAGATACTTAGGCCGTGAAGCTAGGCTGGAAGGTAAGGGTGGTAGGTGTTGGCGTATATGGCCGAAACGGCCCATGCCAGACGAACGACACAATTGCCGAATGACCTTCGCTGAGTCACTTCGGTCTAAGAGGGGAGGGAGTGCAGTAACAACGAGCACCAAGCTTCAGGACCACACTCTTGATACAAGAAGCAGGGAATATTATTCAGAACAAGAGGAATGATTCAAGCAGGACCCAAAAAGGGAAATGTTACAGTTGCCGCTCAAAAACGTCATAGTCTCACATGTGACTATCTAATAAGGACAAGAAAAGTCTACCTATATAAAGGGCAAGACTTCTCACTCAAGGGTAACTTTTCTCATTCACTTTTACTCTCACTTATCACTCTTTGTATCAAAAACTTATTCTCACACCGGAGCTTGGTCTTGGGATAAAACCCAAGGCGAGGCTAACGCGTGCTTCTCAAAATTATGATGCCATTATTTAATTTATTACGTCATTTAATATTTTTATTTCAAGTTAATTTACTTTTACGAGAAACTGGAATAGTTAAATCGCGTACGAATATAAACGCACACTCAACTCGTAACCAACCCTAGACTATTATTAGTCTACATGATTTTAACTAATTAATTTCGTTTCGTAAATATTTTACGAGTTACATTTTCACTTTTCCATTTTTACGGAAACCTTGTACGATTTACGTTTTACGCGAATTTAACCTACGTATTTAGGTTTTAACAACGTTTACGAGCTCCGTTAAACTTATCACTCATTTTATATATTAATATTGAGTATATTGATACGTTTAATCATTTTTACAAGTTTCATATTTTTACGATACCCGATTTTAAATTTCGTGATTTAAATACTTAACGTTAATAATACTCCGTAACTTAGTTATATCACAAAGTCTTCCAATTAATCACCTCCCATTCATCATGATCGACATTTATATGAATCACCAAGACTTTTTAGTCTTGGTGATGACTCATGATAACACCTTGCAATCTTGTTCATTAAGTCTTACAAAAACAAGATATTTCTATATAACTTATCATTTAACTAGTTATCTTTCATTAGATAAGAAAGAAACTCATCCTTCTTATTTTTTTTCTCTTTTGTTGAACGCCCACCATCATCACCATATATCATCCATCATCACCATATAGCAAAAGTCACTTGGTGCAAGATACTTAGGCTGTGAAGCTAGGCTGGAAGGTAAGGGTGGTGGGAATCAAGGGTCGTAGGCAGGGCTAGAGAGCTAGTGTAACCACCGGTAAATTTCACCTTGTATTGAATTAATATAATATTCTAACGAAAGAATACTTATCCATTTTTCATGTCAAAACTTTTTTTAAAGATTAAACGTTATCAGTTTATCTGATCACAACAACCAACTAATGTGACGTAACTCACATTCGTAATAAACGTGCTCACCAACAACAACATGTCTTATGTTTATTTTAAATAAATACCCTTAAGTGTCAAATATAAAAGTTTTCAACTTTTATTTACCACTTTACACTATTTCATTAACATACTTAACGTACAAACTAAACGTTTGCCAATTATTAGAGTTTTCACAAAACCCTAATTTATTATATATATGATTTTATATATAAACGTTAAAGTACAATACTTTGAAGCATGAGTATAAGTCTCTAAAGCATAGAAACCTTAACTTTAATTTAAATTATATTATAAACCTCAGTGTACCTACTTTAAAGCACACCTTACAAGACTATAATGCATTAACCTTAAACTTGATTTTCTCATAATATTATAAGCCTAATGTACAACTTCCTAAAGCTCATGGTACAAGTATATAATGCATAATCTCAAAAATATATTTCTTTCATTTCTATTTTGAATCTTGCGACCAAGTAACCAAACAAGAATTGCACCTCGCATATTTCAAGTCTATTTCTAAATATTTAATACCAATCATTATTACGTTTTTATTAAATAATATTACTTTTAGTAATAATCACAAAAGTTTAATCGTGTGAATTTTACTCACGACCAACACAAGACTAGGATGAGTCTATATGTTCAAAATACTCAAATTCATCAATAGTCATATTTCATATGAACTATTGCCACTTTGTTGTTTTTACATTATATTCTTTACGTAATACGAGTACTCAAACTTACGTTATTAGGTTCTATCAACGTATACGCTCTCCGTTAAACTTATCACACGTCTAATATACTTGGTTGGAGTATATTGATAAATTTTGACATTTTTATAAGTATTATATTTTTACGTCACCCGATTTTAAGTTTCGTAACCTAAAGGCTTAATATTAGTAATTAACTAGTTACCATGATCAAACCTACACCCTGTAGCTCAATATTATCACAACTCTCAATAAGATATTTGTAACAAACCCACTTAACTAAGTAACAATGATATTTTTTTTCTTTTCTTCTTATCTTCAACCAAACCGACTCTCACACCTTTTTATAGCAAAGCAATATGCTATTAGGGGGGAGGGAGTGGACTCGGGGAAGAGTCGGTGCCGGCCGGTGCCGATCGGGCACACCGCCGCCGGTAGGCGGTGCCGATCAAATTCTTAACCGATTTGGCAAAGTTTGCCGAGAGAGAAAGGGGAAGTGTTGGCCCCACAAACGGTAAAAAATTTAAAGAAAAGAAATGGTTTTGTTAAAAGCTTTATAGATTCAAATTTACTTACCTGTGAAGAGATGTGAGTTAAAGAGATGTGAGCTTGAGTTTATTATGGAAGGAAGGAAGAATGAATTGTATTACGTAGTCTGTATATGTTCGAATTCAATGGATGTCTATCTTAAGGAATTTATTTATTGAAGATGCTGATGAGAGAAAGGAAAAAGAAGTCTAGAGAGAAAGAGGATAACAGGATGGACTTGTACATAAAGAGTTTCCACCAGATTTCTTTGGGTTATCATGTAATGTTTTTTTTTTTTTTTTTTTTTTTTAATTTATTTTTTTTTTAATTTTTTTTAATTAATAAAATGTTACGTTTTAATTTTAAATTGTAGTTTCGTTTTCAATTAATGTTTCGTTTTAAGTATTGTAGGATTTTTTTTTTTTTAAGTTGTGTTTTTTTTAAGTTGTGTGTTTTTTTTTTTAAGTATTGTAGGATTTTTTTTTTTTTTAATGAAATGATATGTGTTTTATTTTTAAATAGTTTATGTATTAAAAATAAATGGAAAAAAAAATGTGATGTGAAAAATGTGGGATTTGGGGTTGTTTGGGGACCATTGCCACCATTTTGGGGAAGTTTGGGGAATGATTGGGGTGAAATGAGTTGGAGGGTTTTTATTGGATGATGATGAGATGGCAATTTGAGAAAGTTTGGGTTTGGATTGACCACTCCCTCCCCCCTTATATCTGATTTTTTCCTCATTTGCATAAAAACCACATAACAAAATATCATTCCCTTCCCTCTCTCTTATATACCGGTGACAAATACCACCTCCGACGCCACTGCCACCATCTCCAACCACCATCATCATCAAGTTCAAGAGAATAGGGTCTCGTTTGGTTCAAGTTAACCACCGCCGCCACCATCTCTCACCACTCCTTTCTCTCGTATTTTTGGTATGTCGATACCTATTCATTTTATTGTTTTCCTTTAATAAAAACCGATTATCAAATCGTTAATATGGTTTTCGTGGAATTAAAACAACAAATAAAATGATTTGATAAAGATTCGTGTGGCTTGTGAGTCTCGGTCCACCAAGTAGCCCAAGAGGGTGTGCTTGGTTTTGCTGTTTGGTCTCGACATCGAATGAGACAGAAAAGATTTTGGTTGTCGAGCTTAAATTTTCAGCTTATTATACATGTGGCTTATTTGTAGCTTGTTTTGGAGGTTTAGTTAAAAGCTTACTAATTTTGTTTATTGCTTACTTGGGGTAAGTTCATTATTGGTCTTGTTTGATTATGGGTATACATAGAAACAGCTGAGGTTGTTTGATTTGATTTGGTTTGCAAAAACGACCCATTAGGGTGCATTTGTTTCGGTTCCAAAAGAGACATCCAAGAGGGTGTTGTTTTGGTTTTGTTTCTGTCAACAGGTACACCCAACAGGGGGTGTTTGTTTCTGCTTATCTTCAGCCCAAGAGGGGCGTTTGATGTTGTTATGTTTCTGCCCAACTGAACAGCCCGTAAGAGGGGCGTTTGGTTTGGGTTACGACCACCACCGAGAGCCCCCACCTAGGGGTGCGTCTGGTTTGTTTGTTTCGACCCACACCATAACCCCATTAGGGTGCTAGTCAGATTGATAGCCAAATGCACTTTATTTGAAGAACAATAGGAAGTTGGCAAGCTCCTACACGAGGGCACTATTACTTATATCATTTTATGATATCACACGCTGTTAAGGGTTGCGTTCATGAGACTTAGAGCAATAATACGGTACTGTCCTGCAACTACTAAATTTATGATCGTATAACAACGTAGCCCACTGTTTATCAAACTTGTAACTTGTGTTCAACTGATATTACAAACACTATGAATTCACACAATCTTTGACCCTGTTGGGGCAAACAAACAAACTATTTTTATGTTGACTCGGTTAGGGCAAGCAAACAAACTATGGGTGTATAACAACTTAACCCACTACTTATTTTATTAATACTTGTATTTATTACAATTATCACCCAAACTTGAAACTATTGAAAATCAACTGATTTTATGTAAATACTATGGATTCACTCAATCGTTGATTATTGATTATCAACTGTTTTTACTTATAAACTCTATGAACTCACAAACCTTTCTGTTGACACTTTTAGCATGTTTTATCTCAGGTTCATAATGATCGAGGCTGGCACGGAGGAGCACGGTTACTCAAGAAGGCTATAAATTTTATTATCATTTGAAAACTTGTTTAAATAAGGCAACAAACTACTGGGATCTCATTTTGTAAACTCTGATATTCGAATGATAAATCTTTTAAAACGACTCAATTAGAGTTCGTTTTCTATTATTATAACTGGTGTGCCATGAAGTAACATCCGGTTTGAATTCCGTTGCGTATAACGAAATTGGGGGTGTTACAGCTAGGCCATCCATAACCCTTTTTCTTTAGTCTGTGACATGTTTTGTTGCAAATAGATCTATTATTTCAATCAACTGGTGATTGAATAATTAAAGTATTTTAAATGATACTCTTTTATGATAAACAAGTTCATACCTTCTAGTTTTCCACAAACCACAAAGATGAGATTTTAGAACCTAAAAAAGTGAGTATCACTGATTCGTATGAGAATACAGTAGTAAATTTATAAGTCCAAGGATTTACAAAGGAAATATGTAAAACCCGAGTCGTTTTTCCAACGAAGTGTGAATAGAACTCTCGGCTCGAGTCGTGAATAGTGATGAGAAGAGATTTTTGGAATTTAAGCTACAAGTAATGAAATAGAAGCTAAAAACAACTAAAAAGGCAAATAAAGCAAATTAGGAAGGCAAACGTAAGCTAAAACGTAAAGAAAACTTAAAACGCGCACGTACCGGGCTAATCCCGAGCTCTAAAGTGATATCTTAGAAATAAAGATCCTATAAACGCAAAACTAATTTTCCTAGGTCCTAATTGATAAAATAAAATTTTGGAAAAAAGAATTATATTTTTTTGACTTTTATTTTATTTTTTATGAATTAAAAACTAAAATAACGAATTTAAATGATTAAAAATAGTAAAACAAAAGACAAAAATCTGAAATTTTTTATAAAAATGCTATACTATGACAGGATTCTAGGAAAAATAAAATAAAGTTCACAGCTTTTCTAAATAAGCTGTTAATAAGCTAGAAAGGACGGATAAGCAATAGGCCTAAAATGTTATTTAAGTAAATTAAAGGAGAAGAGTTAAACGTAAAAGTCCCAAGGGCGCGAGTGGTTTGGGTGTGTGTGTTAAAGGCGCGAGTTTGGGTAGAGGTCTGGGGTTGGAGCCCAACTCACCCTAGGCTTCCTCGAACTCCCCTTTTTAATCTTTTTTTTGAAATTTTCTTTTTGAAACTTTTAAAACTTATGAAAAATAAGAACTTTAAAAACGGAATATTTTTTAAAACTAAGAAATAAGCTAATTTAAGCTGCTTGAAAGAAGCAGTTTGCAAAAGAGGTTAAAAGAAAAATTTTGAAAAGGAAAAGCTATTTAGAAGAGCTGAAAGCTTAAGTAGAGAATGAAATAAGCTAAAAGGCAACTACACGAACCTAAATAAGCAGTTAAGAACTAATAAGCTATCCTAAAAAGCCAATAAGCTAAAAATTAAAAGAAGAAAAAGAAGTTGCTGTTATGTGACTGCTGTGTAAGACAGCTTTTAGAGGCAACTTTAAGCCAACAAAAAGCTTGCAAAAGCTAATTATAAAAAATCAAAAAAATTGAAACTAGCAAGCTAAGCAATTAAATAGTATCCATGCAAAATCCCAGCTAATTTGAACTAGTAATAAACCAATTAAAAATCAAACACACGAGGGTTATGGGGAAAAGAAACTGTGGTGTAGGGGAGGTAAAAACCAAACAGCTCTATACAAGATGTTCAAAAGCTAATCAAAAGCTGTTTTAAAATTTTGGAAAAATATGAAATAGAAAGACAAGCTACCAAATATCTATTCCCCAAAATTTCAAACCATAACTTCTAAAATTAAAAGAATTAAAAATCAAAAACAAACCCTACTCAGAAACTTTTTGAATTTTTGACTTTTTTTGAATTTTTTGAAAAGTTGACTAAGATGGATTTTGATTGATCCTAAATGACTAAAAATGAAGTAATAAGCTATATTAAGACTAAATTAAGCTATTTGAACTACTTATTCAACTATTTTAGTGAAAATGCAATTAAAACTCTCAACAGTGAACACATACTTGGATTTAAAAGATGATTTTGACTTTTTGATTAATGAGCTATGGTTTTTATACTTAAACTGACCTATTTAGACCTACTTGAAGCTATTTCAACTAAATGAAATTACTAAAACACTCCCTAACACAGACTGAAAGCTTAATCCAAACACCCCTATTAGGACATATTTTGAAATTTTATGAAGCAATAAGATGAATTAGGCCATGAATCCACTTTATGAGCTTATAACATGGTGTATTAAGCTGTATTAAGCCTAAAAGCACAGATTCAAACACTTTTTAACTACTTTAAACACAAGATGACACCTATTTGAGACAGTTTTAAAGAAAAGTGAAGAAACAAGCTTTGAAATGATTATAACTACTCAAATAAGATGTAATAAGATATAAATAAGCTAAAATGAACAAGCAATAAGCATAAAACACAGACTTAAGCTATTAAACCAAAAAAATGCAATATAAAGCTAAAATTCAAAGTTTTTTTTCTTACTTTTGCCTTAGCTAAACAAAGGCTCCCAATAAAGGGCAGCTACAAGCTCTAGCTTATTAAGAGAATAAGCTAGTTAAGTCCTCCTTGCCCCTCCATTGCAGGCAACTTTCAAAAGCTTTCCACAAATATGCATAGGTATGTATTTTTATGATTTGGACTGTTTTGATGACTAAATAAACTCACAAAAGCTATAAAGAGCTGAGATGAGCTTATATGAACTAAAAACAAGCTTGTAAAAGCTTTGCTATACTACTTTACTATGTTTTTTTTTTTTTTTTTTCAAAGGTTTTTTTCTATTTTTTTTTTTTTTTTTTTTTTTTTGATTTTTGATATAAGATGAACACAAATGAAATATAAATGTTTAAAAAAGCTAAATAGGTTTATAAAAGGCTAAAGAAACTGAAAACAAGCTTAATGAAGCTTAACTATACTATTTGACTATATTTTTTGTTTTTTCAAAGGTTTTTCAACTTTTTTTGGATTTTTGATATAAGATGAACAAAGATGAAATATAAATGCTTGTAAAAGCTAAAAATGTTTAAGAAAAGTAAATAAAACAGTAAATAAGCTCTTTAAACTATTAATAAGCTAAAATGAGAATATAAGCTAAATAAAGCAAAAACGAATCAAAAATGAAAGGAACTAAATTTCATTAACTAGAACTTGAAGATTACAATAGGAAAGATTTAAAAACTAGAAATTACTTTAATTCAAACATAACTTGGACAGAAATTCGACTATAAAAAACTATTAAAACTATAAAAAAAACTACTCTTGACTTGGTGAAATAAGAGGGGTATATATAGGAGAGCTTGGGGAGCAATTAGGGTTTTGGGGAAGCTCCTAGAACACTGTTTACAGCCTTTGATCTAAGCTTGCTCACCAATGCACCATTTTCGACCCTTGGATCAAGTGTAGAGGAGTCTTGGCCAATGGGATTCCTCTATTTTGCCCATGTGGCATTCCTTAGGGTTGTAAGCCTTCTAGAAACATTTTAAGTGAGGGTAAATTTGGTGGGGAACAGGGTAATTGTGGAGAAGACGATGAATAGTAAAAGGGAAGGGCGGGTAAATCTGTTTTGGGGTTATTTATTTATTTATTATTGATTGACTGTGATGGACTGGGTAAGGGTTTAAGAAAAGGGTTCAAGGGTTGGTTTGGACTGGAAGGGTTATAGAAGAGGGGTTCACAGGTAATGAAGGGTTCACGGGGTAGGAAGTGGACTGGGAGAGTTATTAGTGGGGAGTGGGCCGGTTTTGGGTTTTGGGCTTGGAGGTTGGGTTTTGGGGAATTTTAGTTGGCCGGGTTTTGTAAAGATTTAGGATTTGTAATGTTTTGTAAGTTTTGTAATTTTTCAAACTTAAAGGACTGATTTTGTAATTTTTCCAAAGTTGATCCAAGGGTCTTTCTTGTCATTCTTTGATTCCTTGAGGACTTGTTTTGCCATTTCTTCAAAATTATATCATAAGGGCTATTCTTGCCATTTTCAGATTCTCGAGGGACTAAATCTGACAATTTCTTCAAAGTTCTCTCAAGGACCATTTTTGTAACTTTTTGATTCTCTAAGGTTGAATTTGACATTTTGAGCTTAAATTATGATCATTTGCTTCCCCGGCTTTGGCTTTTGACTCTTTTCCAAATTCCGTGCTCGTTTTGTCGGTTTTTCCTTGTTTTTCGTCCTTTTTCTTAATATCCATACCTGCACATGCATAAACACAAAAACACAATATATTTGGCATATTTGGTTAGTTTTTGGTCATTTTGGTCCGTTTTATTAGGTAAAGTTTATGTGTAATTTAGCACATATCAAAATCCCCCAGACTAAGGTATTGCCGTGTCCTCACGCAATGGTATCAATTCACATCTCTAGATAACTTTGAAAGTAGCAAGGCTTCTCCAAAAATGCCCCGTTTTCCCATTTTATTGCACATATACTCTCTTTGTACTTTTCATTTTTTTCTCTTTTGACGGTTTGTCGACTTTCATTATTATCATAACTTTTAGGGTCATAAAGTAAGAAACACAACTCATGAAGAAGTGACCATACAGATAGAATTCATCGTTCTTGATTTTTCACGAGTCCCCAAACTAAGCTTAAAAACGAAATCACAGCTAAAATATGATTTTAGATGCTAACACTACCCGTACGCATAGCTACTTCTCGCTCCTTTATTCCTAATTCCTCTAAGGATTTTATTATGAAATTTTTTGATTTTTCTTGTTTTCACTATGATTAACAACTTTATTATATAGAAGAAACCCGGTTTAGACAATAAATAGTTTTCCAAACATTCCTAAAGACTCCCTTTTGATAAAAATTAAGGTCCACACTCAGATCCCGACTTAACACGATTTTGGAAATGCTTTTTAGACACTCCCGGACTAGAAATGAGGCTTATTATTATTATTAGCACTTTATTTATAGATCCTCCGTCCTTTAAACAACCTGTACATCGGGGGTTACCGACAGTACCGGGAGTCTTATTTCGACATCGGTTTTTATTATCCATTTTTCATACCATTTTTTTTATAAGTGCCTCACTCCTAACCCCATGTACTTTAGAACTCACGGAACTACGGAAATCCAAGACCTTGCCGCCTATTTTCGGAATAAAGGATCCAATGGCCGTTACAACGGATAGTTCCAAGACCTTAACGCTTTTCAGAATCAAGGGTCCAAGGGCCGGTGTAAGAGGGTAGCCAAGACCTAAATACCTATCTTTAGCAATGAGGATCTAAGGCGTAATTAACCGCAGCCTAGAGCACACGACACTGACACGATCTAAGCATGTACCCCAAGTTCCACCATCGGGGACCCTCAAGAAACGATTCGAAAACTAAGAATTGTAAAAACCGTGAAACTCTATTTTTTTGAAAATTTTATATTTTTGGTTTATCAATCTTATGGGAGCAAGAAGCCACAACTAACTTTCACGAGCTCTAAAGAGAACCAACTACTCCACGCTTAGCATCTAAACTCATAAATAACTCTATCATTTTTCGTTCTCCGCAAATTTAAAATCACAAATAATGAGATCCGCGGATGCTTAGCCGAACAACCTCAAGCCAAAGCTTTCGGTCATTATTGGTTAAGGAAACAAGCTAGGGCTCAACACGCCCGGGTCAAGTCAAAATTTATATTCTTACTCTCACCAACGGAAAGTCAACAATGTGTCAAAACACTTATGATATTTTTGCAAAATTTTTCAATTTTTTCATCATTCATTATTTTTTTCTTTTTTTTTTTCATTGGAAAAACGGGGTTGCAAGAGTAAACAGCAAAGTGCAAGGTTAAATCAAATCGAAGATTAGCCTCCCCCCCCCCCCCCCCAAGACTAAAATGAAACATTGTCCTCAATGTTTTAAGGTAAGGGTCATCCTACGTAACATCTTAGGCCGTTTATTAATTATGCCAAAAGATAAACATTAGTCGATAAGATTAGGATATCGGATTTCCCATAAAGCAACGAAGGATGAGACTCGAGTGGAGTAATGACAAAACCACGAGCACGAGAGTCTTCAAACTTCGGTCAAATCCTGGACATAAACAACAACCACAAACACGAGAAAATGGAAGAGGTCGCCCCTCCTCACGTCACTTATTAGTAAAATAAAAGATAAAAGGATAAGCATGGGGTGTCTCCCACGAAGAGCTTGTTTTTATCGAGTCGTATAGCTTGACTCGCCCCGAATTTACTTGTTCTTGAGGGAGCATGTGGAAAAGAAAATCTCCATCGGACTTTCATTCAAGATGTTTGGAAAAACACTGAAGTATATGAAAGTTCCACTCCGATGAGATGCCCACGGCTGTAAATAGTAGAAACTATAAACGGTGATGCCGGGGTCAAAGATGGTGTCTTCACTCCCGAACAAGTGAAGGATAGGAGAATTCACATCATATGTGAGGAATGGAAGAAAGATTTTTATAACAATCATGAGAAAATCTGCATCCACAAAAGTGCTCTTCTTAATTTGAATTTCATCATTTAAGCTCTTTTGTTCAAAAATCATCTCGGGTGGGAGGGTCGGGATTTTGTCATCAATAACCAAATTCTTATGACAGAGTGCGTCTCCCCCCAGACTAAAATCTTTATTAAGATCAAAATAGAAGTGATCATACTCCGGTGGAGATATGATATGAGTGAGTTCATCGGAGAACTCCTCAAAGATAAACGAATCATACTCGGGAAGAGAAAGATGAGAATGAGAAGTGGTACTGCCACTACTTTTCTCTTCAGTATGATCGATATCAAAGCTAAACGACTCATAAGTCGAAAGAGAAAGATCGGGATGAGAAGTGGGACTGCCACTACTCTCCTCTGCCGTATCAAAGATAAAACTTTCATATTCAGGTAAAGAGTCCTTGAGCTCGAGCTTTGGAGGATCTGACGGCTTAATTTCTTTAACTTCCTTCGGGGGAAGAGAAAGTGATGGTTCATCGTTCAACATTTTCTCAAGTAAAGGAATATCTCCCCCCGGATCAATTTCCGACGAAAGTGAAACATTCTCAAGAAAAACCTCGATCTCTTACAAAGTGAAATCACTTCCCTCAACCGGTGTGAGAGAAGGGGAAGAGTCGGAATTGATTGGTTTAGAAGTCGGAGTGGGATTGCCACTCGAAGAATTAACCGAGAAAAAGTCACTATCCTCAACCGGGATAGGAAATGAGGAGAGAGAATTGAGCACAAAATCAGAAAATGGAGTTGGACTGTCATTTAATGATTCGATCTTAGAAATTAGAAGATTGATATTCAATAATCTTTCACGAAGTGTATCGTCCTTGAACGTCAGAAGAATATCAACGTCAATATCTTCATCATCTGGGTCAGAATCTATCACGAGCTCAGAATGGGGAGGTGATGCCTCAACATAATCAATGTCATCATAAGACAAAGAATCATCATCACTTGTAGTACAATCATCGTTAGAATAGGAGAAAGTCTCAAAATGATCATTTGAAGTATCAAGAGGAGGCAAATCACACGTGTTGTCGGAAATACCCTCGGACTCACTTTGGATTGGGACAAGGTCCTCAACACTAGACTTTATTACTTTGTCTGCTTCCGTTTCCAGAATAGTGCAAAGATGCTCGTCCCCTATTATAAGAGAGTCCTCTGGGTCCATAGTCGATAAGACGGGTGTGATTGCAGCTGACGAATTCTTATAATATTCAGTCATTTGAATAGAATCCTCATCATCATCGTCATTGTGAATGAAAGTCTTGCAAGATTGGGCACTCACTTTAGTTGCTTGTTCTTCGGCTAATAATTCTCCAATTGATTTTTCATAGCGAAATTGGGAACTTACTACCGGTTTGTTTTGTGCAGTGCGAACTTTCGATTTGTTTTCGATAATCGTCAAGATGTCCTTCGGATTTCGATAAAAGATATTGCCACCGGCGGCCGTGTTAAGCGAATCTTGATCGTTTTGCGTTAAAGCATTATAGAATATATCAACTTGTTGCAATTCCGAAAAACCATGATGTGGGTATTTCCATTTTAAATCTTTGAATCTCTCCTAAGCCTCGGAAAAAATCTCATCAAAACATTGTTGAAAATTCATGATTTCTTTTCTGAGCTCAATTGTTTTGGAATGAGGATAAAATCTTTTCAAGAACTTTGATGCTAAATCATCCCAAGTGGTGATGGAATTAGGAGGTTCATAATCAATCCATTTCCTGGCTGCTCCTTTAAGTGTTAACGGAAACAAGATTAACTTCACCACATCATCAGGCACTTGATGTATTTTGAAAGTTCCAGTTATTAGAAAAAATCTTCTGATGTGTGAATAAGGATGATCATTTTCAAAACCATAGAAAGGATTTATGAAATTAAGTAACTCGACGTTTATTTCATATTCATCCGCAAGAATTGGTGGAATAACGATGGCCTTTTCAATACGTACGATAGGTATGCGTAGTAATTCCTCCATAGTCCGCATGTCCGCCATAAGAATTAAACAATAGAGGGATAAAGAGATAGAATTAAACGGTTTAGAGGATAAAGGAGATTATTTTTGGGTTTTGAGAAAAATTGAAAAACATAAAAGAAAAAGGGAAATAAATTTGAAAAGAAAATCTTTTTGGATTTTTATATTTAAGAAAAATAGAAACACAATATTTTTGGTAACCGATTCGTCAATCGATAATCGTTTCTCTCAAGAATTCGCGCAGAGTGGCGGAAGAGAAGAATGGATCTCTTTTCGGTTTGCAATTTAATGTCAAAACCTCCTTAAACCCCTTGTATAGGTTGTAATCTCGAGATAATCCGAAAACAATTAATTTCACGATTTCTTTTGTTGGTTATTTAATTTTTTTGGTATTTTTAACACTTATGGTTTTTTAAATTTTTTTTTGAACTTTTTATAATAAGAAAATATTCACAATTGAAAAACGATAACTTCACGAGGAAGGGTCTTCAAAACACGAAACGACGAACGAGAATCACGGATTCTTCTTCAAACCTTCCCCGGCAGCGGCGCCAAAAACTGATTCATATGAGAATACAATAGTAAATTTATAAGTCCAAGGATTTACAAAGGAAATATGTAAAACCCGAGTCGTTTTCCCAACGAAGTGTGAATAGAACTCTCAATAGTGAACACAGACTTGGATTTAAAAGATGATTTTGACTTTTTGATTAATGAGCTATGGTTTTTATACTTAAACTGACCTATTTAGACCTACTTGAAGCTATTTCAACTAAATGCAATTACTAAAACACTCCCTAACACAGACTGAAAGCTTAATCCAAACACCCCTATTAGGACATATTTTGAAATTTTATGAAGCAATAAGATGAATTAGGCCATGAATCCACTTTATGAGCTTATAACATGGTGTATTAAGCTGTATTAAGCCTAAAAGCACAGATTCAAACACTTTTTAACTACTTTAAACACAAAATGCAAGATGACACCTATTTGAGACAGTTTTAAAGAAAAATGAAGAAACAAGCTTTGAAATGATTATAACTACTCAAATAAGATGTAATAAGATATAAATAAGCTAAAATGAACAAGCAATAAGCATAAAACACAGACTTAAGCTATTAAACCAAAAAAATGCAATATAAAGCTAAAATTCAAAGTTTTTTTCTTACTTTTGCTTTAGCTAAACAAAGGCTCCCAATAAAGGGCAGCTACAAGCTCTAGCTTATTAAAAGAATAAGCTAGTTAAGTCCTCCTTGCCCCTCCATTGCAGGCAACTTTCAAAAGCTTTCCACAAATATGCATAGGTATGTATTTTTATGATTTGGACTGTTTTGATGACTAAATAAACTCACAAAAGCTATAAAGAGCTGAGATGAGCTTATATGAACTAAAAACAAGCTTGTAAAAGCTTTGCTATACTACTTTACTATGTTTTTTTTTTTTTTTTTTTTTTTCAAAGGTTTTTTTCTAATTTTTTTTGGATTTTGGATATAAGATGAACACAAATGAAATATAATTGTTTAGAAAAGCTAAATAGGTTTATAAAAGGCTAAAGAAACTGAAAACAAGCTTAATGAAGCTTAACTATACAATTTGACTATATTTTTTTGTTTTTTCAAAGGTTTTTCAACTTTTTTTGGATTTTTGATATAAGATGAACAAAGATGAAATATAAATGCTTGTAAAAGCTAAAAATGTTTAAGAAAAGTAAATAAAATAGTAAATAAGCTCTTTAAACTATTAATAAGCTAAAGTGAGAATATATGCTAAATAAAGCAAAAACGAATCAAAAATGAAAGGAACTAAATTTCATTAACTAGAACTTGAAGATTACAATAGGAAAGATTTAAAAACTAGAAATTACTTTAATTCAAACATAACTTGGACAGAAATTCGACTATAAAAAACTATTAAAACTATAAAAAAAACTACTCTTGACTTGGTGAAATAAGAGGGGTATATATAGGAGAGCTTGGGGAGCAATTAGGGTTTTGGGGAAGCTCCTAGAACACTGTTTACAGCCTTTGATCTCAGCTTGCTCACCAATGCACCATTTTCGACCCTTGGATCAAGTGTTGAGGAGTCTTGACCAATGGGATTCCTCTATTTTGCCCATGTGGCATTCCTTAGGGTTGTAAGCCTTCTAGAAACATTTTAAGTGAGGGTAAATTTGGTGGGGAATAGGGTAATTGTGGTGAAGACGATGAATAGTAAAAGGGAAGGGCGGGTAAATCTGTTTTGGGGTTATTTATTTATTTATTATTGATTGACTGTGGTGGACTGGGTAAGGGTTTAAGAAAAGGGTTCAAGGGTTGGTTTGGACTGGAAGGGTTATAGAAGAGGGGTTCACAGGTAATGAAGGGTTCACGGGGTAGGAAGTGGACTGGGAGAGTTATTAGTGGGGAGTGGGCCGGTTTTGGGTTTTGGGCTTGGAGGTTGGGTTTTGGGGAATTTTAGTTGGCCGGGTTTTGTAAAGATTTAGGATTTGTAATGTTTTGCAAGTTTTGTAATTTTTCAAACTTAAAGGACTGATTTTGTAATTTTTACAAAGTTAATCCAAGGGTCTTTCTTGTCATTCTTTGATTCCTTGAGGACTTGTTTTGCCATTTCTTCAAAATTATATCATAAGGGCTATTCTTGCCATTTTCAGATTCTCGAGGGACTAAATCTGACAATTTCTTCAAAGTTCTCTCAAGGACCATTTTTGTAAATTTTTGATTCTCTAAGGTTGAATTTAACATTTTGAGCTTAAATTATGGTCATTTGCTTCCCCGGCTTCGGCTTTTGACTCTTTTCCAAATCCCGTTCTCGTTTTGTCGGTTTTTCCTTGTTTTTCGTCCTTTTTCTTAATATCCGTACCTGCACATGCATAAACACAAAAACACAATATATTTGGCATATTTGGTTAGTTTTTGGTCATTTTGGTCCGTTTTATTAGG
This sequence comes from Artemisia tridentata subsp. tridentata, assembly GCA_021014915.2. Lineage (NCBI taxonomy): Eukaryota > Viridiplantae > Streptophyta > Magnoliopsida > Asterales > Asteraceae > Artemisia > Artemisia tridentata. The sequence goes on along the minus strand of CP139507.1, from coordinate 159,083,038 downwards.
TAAAGTGTATGTGTAATTTAGCACATATCAATCACCGCTAATAAATCGAGACGGGGAAGAGCGAAACGAGCTTGTTTATGCCATGTCCCACGGATGGCGCCATGTTCACGTATCATGTGGTGTGAAACGGGTATAAGTCGGGTAAGGACCTGGTAGAGGTCGGATGTTCGGGTTTCCCGTGTAGAACGGTAAGGACCCCGTGAGAAAGAAGATGTTCCTGCAGTCATGGTAACACTAACATCGACCGGGTACCTTCGCCTTACCTCGTAGAAGAGGGTGAAGAGAAGAGTTTTTTGGTACCATTGTCTCCATCTCGTAGGAGAGGATGGAGAGAAGGGTTTGGTGGGAGAGGAGCCTATGGAGGCTGTCAAGTGAAGTGTGTGTGCCCTGTTGGAAGAGCTTGTGTGAACTTACCCTAACTCCCAATAGCATGTGGTATATGTAGTGTAGAATTAGGGCAAATGAGATGGGGGCCTTTGAGCCTATATATTATATGGGTCATTATGTGGATAATGGGCTTGTATAAGTGATGATATCAAATAACAACATTTTATTGACATCATTTATCCTATGTTTATCGCTTGTTTTATATTATTTTATATGAGAATTGATACTTAATCGCTTACTTTCGTAATTCTCAGTTATAAACAAGCATTTTGTGAAAGTTATCTATTTTGGACGAAAATTGGAGCAAAATGGATCAAGATGGAAAAGTCTACTGAACTGAAGGAAGATACGCCGTATCATTCTAGACAGACACGACGTACATCAAGACTTAGACGATTATGAAGACCATTGCCTGACTTTGAAGCATACGCTGTATGGACTTATCTCATACGCCATATATGAAACTTTAGTCAACGAGAAGATCTGACTTGTTTTACTCCAGATACGCCGCATGATATTTCAGATATGCGGCGTATCAATCTCAAGACTTCACCAAGATAATCCAAGATACTGAAGAACATGCGCCACATGAAGATTGAAGGTACGCCGTATCATATGGCGGTGTACGAATATTCCTGAATATTATAATCTTGGACCCCACGCGAAGTTACCTAGATGCGCCGTATCAACTTAATAGATACGTCGTATCGACCCTGCTGACAGAAAGTATAAATACCCCATTCGACAGCCACGTTCGACACACAACCCTAAGAGAGAAGAATACAGACGAATTGGCAGCACAAGACACAACCTAAAGGAAGAATTCAGAGCAGTAAGAAGGTCCTGCTAGTACTTTAATTCATAGGAAGACTCGTTTACTTGTATTAGCAATATGTTAATCGTTGAGTTAGCGTCTTTTTCACTATTTGATCGGACTTAATTGTTTCCAGCTTTTATAAAGAGTATTTGATGTTTATTTGGTTTCTTAATACATGTGCTTTGATTACATATTGAGTTTATCGTGCCTTGTCGACATAGGATCGCACAATTACTTCATTAGCATCGTCTAGATAGTTAATGTAAGCCTGTAAAAGGGATAAATAATACATAAACTTAGTAATCATTAAGTGTTTACACGCCTGTACTAAGTCTCCACTGAGAGAGAATAGATTTTAGCACTCATCTTATACAGCTAAGCAATTAAACGTGTGACAAGTTTTCCTACTATCGGCTAGACCTCTTATCTGTATCTGTTTTCTATCTGTGTACGTGTGTGCCATTCGTATCTTTACTATTATTTACTATTTACTTAATCTGCACATCGTGCCAGTCTTACAGGCTGAAAACCCCCTTTCGTTAGATTAGGTCATTAGAACTAACTTAGGATTAAAATACTGATAGATACTTAGGCTTTAACGTTCCACTCTTAGTGTTCGACACTCTACTTACCAACTAGCTACATTGATCGGGTACACTGCTCGTTAGTGTGTGTTATATGTTAAGTCGGTTAATATAAATTTAAAACTTAATAATATAATCTATACTTACAACGATATACGCACGCATGAATAAGCATAAGAACTTAATCTTGTAGAAAAGACTTTATATTTACTATCCGTAAAAAGTAAATGATATTTCTTAAAAACTTAAAAAGCTTAATTGAGTAATATTAGTCGACTATCACTATTTTTTTTTTTATTAAAAATGGTAACAACATTTACCACTAAATTAAAATTTTAAATATTGTATAATCCATAAACTTTTATCATTTTTTCTAACCCTAGATCTTTTTCTCTCAATGATTATAAATTGAACCCGTAAATTTTGCATGAAGGGTCAAACTAGAATCACAATTTCGCAAGTATAATTATTTGTCGCTATACACCATCGCTTTGTGTTAGTATTCGTTCAGTATTAAAGAAAGCTTGCATCAAATTTGACACGAGTTCCTATCTATAATTTCAATATGGGATTGAACTATAAAATTGTCGAATGTCATGAAAGTTAAAATCTAAATCGTGCTACCAATGATGCATTATAAAGAGAATCACTATATACAAAAAAGTAAAGTAAAGTAACTCTCAATACCGTCCCCCACGGGTTATGGGTCCCAATTCCGTCTTCCATGATGTAATATTTAGTAAAGTAAAGTGAATCACTATATATATTTGTCAATATTTAGTATACGGTAATATCACAAGAAATAAGTTGTTAACTGTTAACTTAGTTTTGTGTTCACCATTTTTGTGATAACCACTCCTTTTTGCCGGTCTTTGATAAGAGCACTAGGTGTCCATGAGTCATAGAGCACGTTTAATAGCAAAAAGTATTGCCATTTCACTTTTTCTTCTATAACTTAATATCTATAACTCAACTCAAAAACATCATGTTTTCATCACTCAAGTAAAAATCCATAACACAAAAAAACGATACAATGTGCATTTTTGAAAATTTTTGAATACTTAACATAATTTTATACTTCGGAATAATTTTTTTTATAATTCCTCTCATTCCGCCATTGATTTAGGATATTCGATGGATTAAATACCTAATTGAATTTAACTTCTTAGTCTCTTACGTCTTACACAGTGGTATTGTATATACATTTTTTGAATGATATATCGTAGGTTATTTGTAATTTCCACCAACTAATTATAACAAGCATCATCATCTGCTTGTTTTTTTTTTTTTTTTTTTGAACAAGCATCATCATCTGCTTGTGGTTGTTATATCTTGTGCATTCCATTTTGCACCCTTGATCAACATGTTAGTTGAAAGAACATTGTCAGTATACACATACCGAGGGTTGTTCGTGGGTTTTTGACGTGGCCAAGAATTGAAAATGAGACTCTAATCTAAAGGCTAAATTAAATGTGAGTTGTATTTTTTTTTTATAGATTTTGAAAATTATTTCATATAATGTCAGTCACTCAATCTTTAAGCATCATCAAAGTTAATTTGTACAAAGTTAATTTGTTTAAAGGCAAAGGTAATAAAATGCTAATGTACTTATATTAAATTGTATCACAATTCTTAGTAGACATTAAAAAATTCTAATGATACTTGAATACATTCAAATTTTAACTAAAATGAATAACTTTTTAATTAATTTGAGTGAATGAGATTTTTATGTGTTTATGTATAATGTGGAAAAAAGGAATAAGGAGATTTTTACCATTATAAAACTTTTATCTTAGTTAAAATATAACCAAATCAATTATCATAATTAAGAATTACTTGTTAGTCGGAGCTGATGGTTGGTAGCCGGAAAAAGTCGCCGGAATCCGGGTTTGAAGATGAGAAAGATGAAGATTGAAGAACAAAATGGTATTTTAGTCAAATTATTTAAAAATATATTCATTTTGATTAAAAATTAAATGTATACAAGTGTTATTTGAACTTTTTAAAGTCCTAAGAATATATTTTGGTACATTTTGATTGCCCTTTGTTTAACTATATATTATGTACAATAAATAACTTCTCACACATGCGAGAACAACCCTCCACGTATTATAACACGTTACATGTAAGTTATCTATCATCCCTGTTGGATAAACCTCGACAACAAACCCGAAGTTCGATTGCGGAAAACTAGATCACGAGTTGTATCGAGCACAAGTAGCAAACACAAGAGACTACAAAAAAACGACCAGAATATGCACACAATATACCCTCATACCAAACCTTTATTAAAAACCTAATAAAGCTATTACAACGAGGAAGAAGAATGAATAACTAGCATCCCCCCTCATCTCTATTTATAGAGATGAGGGGGTAGAAACCTTAGCTTGCCTTGCACTCCAAGCTAAGTAATCCTAGTTCTAGTCTACCATCTAATCTAATTACAAAGTACAACTAAGTCCCTAATCTTTGTTTAAGTTTACTACTAATATATAACAATTTCCACCTTAGGAGTAACACTTAAATATAACCGATACTCAGCACCTTTTCCTCGTGCCGGGACCTCGGACCGGGGACCACCTTGTCGACCAGGCATTGTACTTCAGTAATTTTCCAAGATTAGCTTTCGTAGACTCCTTCACTTTCTTCTTTTCAGCAGCATTACCCTCTGCGCCCTCTTGACCAGGTACTCCGGTTACCGTAATGTCCGCCCCCACCTTTATACCAAGGTGTACCTTTTCCTGCTCCTTTACCAAGCAGTCCGTGTTTGTCTTTTCTTCAAGTTGCTTGTCCTCCAACTTTCTTTGAGCCACTGCAGCATCATCGTTACTATCCTGAACAACCTCAGCTTCACGATTTTTCTGAGCTCCCTGCAGTTCCACCTCAAACCAAACACGTTTAGAAACCTGTACTCTATGGACTTCTGTTTTAATACCAGAACCAAGTTGTTTGAACCCAACTTGTTTATGACCAAGTGGTTTGAACCCAACTTGTTTATGACCAAGTTGCTTAAATCCAACTTGTTTTGAACCTCCATGCTTTTGTATACCAAAATTCGTCACTTTTGCTTCAATAGTATACACACAGTTCTCTTTCCTGATCCCAGTCATCATAACCCGACAACCTTTGATCACCTTGACTCTAGCCATCTGCATCTTCACAGTATAACCCTCTTTTTCAAGAGTACCCAATGAAATCAAGCTTTTTCTTAACCCTGGAACATACCCGACATCTTCCAGTATAAAGCTTGAACCATCATGCAACTGTATCTTCACTTTTCCTGTCCCTCTAATAGTGCATGTCCTGTTATCACCTAATGGTATGTGCTTAAACACATACCTTTATTTGACCAAATTAAGACCAAAACGACCAAAAACTAACCAAAATGCCAAAGATATTTGTGTTTTTGTGTTTGTTAATATGCAGGTGCGGATATTCAGAAAAAGGACAAAAAGCAAGAAAAATCCGAAAAACACGAGCACGGGATTTGGAAGAAGATATTTAAAGCCGAGGCCGGGGAAGAATTCGTCAAAAGAAAATATATTACGTATTCAGCCCTTGGATTATTTCAGATTGACAAAATCAGTCCTTGTACTACTTTCAGCATATGGCAAAATTAGTCCCTCAAATTTCTATCCCTTTCTAAACTAAATCCTAAACTAAAATACACAACCAAAAATTAAAACCCACAAACCCATCCTAAAAACCCAAAATTCCCAGCCCATCATTAAACACTAAAAGCCCACATTACCCAACCTAACCCACCTCCCATATTAATAAAACCCCACCCGGATCCTAAATCTAAACCCGGTTCCAAACCCAGGTCAAACCACCCATTCCCACTAGTCAAACTAAAAAAAACCCGCGCCCCAAATCCCCAATTTACCCAGATTTTTACTATTCACCTTAGAACCCTAATTTACCAATCCTTAAATTCACCGCAATTAAGGGCAAATCCGTACATTCTCTCACATTTCTAGGAGGTTTCTGACATGTCAGCAATCCAAGTGAAAATGAAGGCTCATGATTGGCTGATGGGACGTGGAAGTTTGATCCAAGGGCTGTTATTGCAAGAGTATTGTCCAAGATATGATCAAAAGGCTAGAAATGATTCAAAGAAGCACAAATAGGCACGGATTAGTGACTTGGCATCCCTAGAAGCTTCTTTTATCGGCTATAAATAGTGGCTCCCTCCTCGTCAGATTGTATGTAGTTTTTAGAGTAATGTTATGCTGTTAGTTTTATTTTAAAGTATATTCTTAAATTTCCATTCGTAATTTTACAATTTGATTAATGAAAGTTAAGTTTGATTTTCCCTTAATTCTTGTCTCATTAGTGTTGGATTCTCATTAGCTTGTTACTGTTTTATTCAGCTTATTCTCACTATTCTCAGCTTATTTTAGTTTACATTTTTCATAATTGTTCATCTTATCAAAAAAATCCAAAAATATTCAAAAATACTTTAAAAATCCAAAAATAGCTTAATCCCAGCTTCAATAAGCTGTTTTCTTATTTGTATGAACTCATATAAGCTTATTAGCTTATTGTGAGTGTTGGATAAGGTTCATAACTGACTCAGTCTCAAAAGTGCAAAAAAGTCAAATAAAGTCAACTGTTGGTCAAATTAAGCTATGGATGATAAGCTAACCATGAAAGAGCTTATGGATCTTTACCTAGCTTATCATTGATAAGCTAGGAGCTTGTAGCTGCCATTGTGGTACCTCTTTTCAGCTAAGGTCCTAAGTGAGTTCCAAAATTTTATTTATTAGCTTATTTTCTGCATTATTTTGTTACAGCTTATTCAGTGCTTATTGTTTAGAGATTTTTGCTTTTTAGTAGTTAAATAAGTTAGCTAGATAAGTAGTAGTCAGTATTGAAGCTTATTCAGGTAGTTCTAGTGTAAAATTGCAAATCAGATTCATAAAGTAGTGTTTGGGATAAGTACTATCTGAGGTCAAAAGCTATTTGATACTGTTCATTGGCCATTTGATAGGTTTTGATCTAGCTTCATTGAGGCTAGTTAAGCCGTTGTTGATAGGATTTGAGTGGATTTGATACATTTTTAGGTTCTTGAGTTGGTGATGCGTGGTTTTGCGACCTTACAACAGGTTTTACCTCTCGAGGGATCTCAAGAGGCTTGCAATCCCCACCAGGCAGTGTACCTGACCGATGTAGTATAGTGAAGTGGCAAGTACCGGGGGATTGATCGTTCTCTAAGGGAATAGTGTCGTTAGGATTGAAAAACTATTCTAATAGGTCTAAGGGTGAGGGAAGATTCTTTTTGTATTTTTATATTTTTTTATAAAAGCAAGTAAAATCTCGGGTTTGAAGGAGTGGGCGGAATTAGTTGCTAGTCAACTAACCCAAATAACTACAATTGCAAATAAAATAAAATAACTGAAAATAAAAAGGTTGTGGAACTTATATGGAGAGAAATGTGTTTACTTAGATTTCCTTACTCCCTAACTATCTTTTACCGGTTGATTAGTGTGTATTAATTGCGTGGATGACGGGTGTATTCCTTAATACCAATCGTGGGGTGGCGTACGTACTTCCCCAACTCTATAAGCTCCTACTTCACTCCTATGTCGAGCCGGCTAAGAAGCTCCTAACATGGGATCACTAGAATTCGCTCATGCATTAAATACAACCATAATAACCTTAGTACGCATTGGTTCATGTTTCTTAAGACGTTCAAGCAAGTTACCGTATAGGAGGTTAGCCAGTTTTCTTAAGCCTAACATCGATAAACAATCATCCAATACAATTAATAACACACCAACAACCAATAATCAATAGTTAGGTTTCATTAGATCTAAGCAAACACAAGATAAATCTAGCCTAGCATGTTAATTAAAAGACAAGAACAAGATATAATCAAACAACACATAGACATATTGAATGATTAAATGATCACTTATCTTCAATTAAACATGGGAGATCCAAGGGTATAAAACCCTTAAAAATGGCAGAAAATTCGTCTTAGGGTTTCTCCTCACAAAGTTGCACACTAATGACTAAAAATTATGAAAGTATATATAGGAAAACAGATCTGACGGCGTCACGTTATGGAGCTTGACGCCGTCACCTCGCCGCGTTTAGGGTTTCTTGATGGCCTTCTTGACGCCGTCCCTCTTTAATCCTCCAAAATCCACTCTGGCGCGTCAAGGGTTGACGCCGTCACAATTGTGCTTGACGCCGTCTCTCTTTAACTTAAACCGTGACGACCTTGATCACCTTAAAGGGTGACGCCGTCAGATTTCCATTGTAAAACTCTCTGGCGCGTCACGTGTATTTTGTCATATCCACCTCTTTTGCCAAGCCGTGACGCCGTCAGGAGCAATCCTTGACGCCGTCACGTGTACTTTTCCAGCAGCTTTGGAGACTTTGTCGTTTTCTTCACTTTTATGCTCCAAAAACGTCCAAAATGCTTCCTTTTCCAGATTTCTTCTCCAAAGTACCTAAAATGACAAAAGGAACGATTTAGGGCAATATTTGATCAAATAAATACGATTTAGGGCTTAAATGACCCCCTAAAAGCGGTACACTTTTCGCTTCATCAAATACCCTTACACTTGAGATTTGCTTGTCCTCAAGCAAATGCGCTTTTATTCTAATCAAAATACAAGTTAGGGGTCATTTAACGCTAATATAAAAGTAATTACAACAAATAGTCGTTCCACTTTAATCATAATAAGCACGGAGATTACAAACTAGCACCTCACAAGTAGTGTTTAGATACTCACATCTCTCAGGTGTCATAAAAGTATATCTCATAAATGAAAATGGATAATATCTCTCACTACCTGTCATAGCAAATAGATTACCATAGGCTTGGGAAAGGATCGAAAACCTCCTCCACTAGGCGTAAGCACCTAAGATAAACTATCAAAGAGGGCTTTTAAACGGGTTATAACGTTAGGTGGAGGGATATGATAAACACGGTTTTGTTGGATAAGGGATATTTTACTGGTGGCGAGTTAAAGATCTTGATTAATTACATGTACAATATGGCGTTGCTAAGCCAAGACTAGACTCGACTTAAGCTAAAAACAAAATAACAAAAACATAAAATAAACATAAAATGAAACGGGATGGTAGTCCGTATGTTTTTTTCTACTTTTCTTTTTCTCTCTCTCTCTCTCTTTTTTTTTTTTTTTTTTTTTTTTTTTTTTGTATTTTTCTTTATTTTTTCGATTTTTTTTTTTTTTTTTTTTTTTTCATACACTCTTGCCCTACCATCCAAAATAATACATCGCAGGGGCGTTGCATTCCCCTTACACTTGAACTTTTACATAACTTTACAATTAACTATTCTAATGACTCGAATTAAGATAATCGAAACACTTGGAGTACTTTTAAAATATTTAGCACATATGGGGGTAATAATGTTGTTCTTCCCCCTTACTCCATTACACTAGTACTTTACCCATGAGTCCCAATCGTCCCAAAACAATATGTACAAGGATATGACTCGACTTAGCAACCATGTAATCAATTAGAAAATTAACTTGGGGTTTAAACAAATGTTGTAACAATAATGCACTAAAGATGAGTGCATACAAGGTAGGCTAAGGCGATTTGGGTGTACATTTAAGTGGGGTGTAAACAAATTCTTACTTTAAGTAAAATGCTTAAAGTTAGAAACGAAATGATAGGCTCTGAGGGGTGTACTAGGGGTATCGTGTACTAAAAATGAGTACAACGCAAAGGGTGTGGGAGAATTACTTGACCAATGTAGCCAATGTAATTATAACAAAATCACAGGTGTAAAACAATGGGTTAATCCTAATGCCTCTTATCATGTAGTAAATCTAGCTACACGAATGTAGTCTCACTTGTGGCCTCGGAATGGTCCTAACGCAAGTTCTAGAATCTAAGTGCTACCGGTACACACATCATAGCATAAATGCTTTTCCTACCAATTCTAGGGGCGAACCTCACATATTTGGGGGTGGAAATTTTTTTTAGTGGTACGGTTTTGTGCTAGTCATATAACTCCTATCCGTGAGACGCTCATTAAGATCAAAGTTTCACTCCTATATGTTGTAAAAAATTTTAAATTTGGCACTAAAATTGCCTTAACAACAGGTTTTACGACCTTACAACAGGTTTTACCGTCAAGGGTTGACTGCGTCTCTTTCAATTCTCTCTGCGGGACCAAGCTAGTCAATGGCTAGAGCGTCTACCCGCAGGATCCATCACCTCTTGGGATGATCTCACCACTCGTTTCCTTGCTCAGTTTTTCCCACCAGGAAGAACTACCAAGCTAAGGAATGATATCTTGATGTTCCAACAACGTCAAGGCGAAACCCTCTACGAGGCATGGACTCGATTCAAGGACTTACTCCAAAAAGTCCCTCACCATGGCATGGATCCTTGGCTACAAATCCAACTATTTTATGATGGCGTAAACCATCAAACTAGAAGAACCATAGATTACGCTGCCAATGGAAGGCTGAGCAGGCTCAGTGTCGATAAGTGCTGGGAAGTCATTGAGGACTTAGCACAGTACGAAGAAGAAGAATGGAAAGACTCAACGTTCTCGGAAGAAGGGATTTTAAATTGCATGAGTGCAACCCAAGAACAACTGTTCAAAAACATAAAAAGGCAGGTTGAGAGATTAATGAAAGCCGAGACACCTACGGCTGATGAAAATCCCGATGAGTGTGTGAACACAATTGGTAAACATACGTTTCATCAATTCTCACGACAAGATGAATTTGAAGGGATAATGCTAATGATCCGTCTCGAACTAGTTATCTTTTATTTCTCTATCACACAAGTCAACCACTTGTGAATGGTCAACCGTAATAAATGATAAAATATAAACAGTCTCAGAACGAATACTCGTGTGTAGTGTGAAACCAGGCAAGTAATCACCCAGATCGTTTCCCAACGAGGTGTGAATGGAAAACTGTGAAAAGCTAGGATTAGAGTGATTGATGATTTAGATTTAAAATGCTTGAATATTTCGTATTTTTGGTTTCTTTTCTGATTTTAAACTAAAAGATTAAAGACTAATTTAAGTGATAAAAAGAAACTAGATTAATTAAGCAAAACTACGACGATAAAAACGAGCTCTAGAAAATAAAATAATAAAAAGATTTGCTTGCTAAGTAATAATTAAACTATTAATAATTAATTCTACAATAGTAAACAAAATATTAAACTAAGTATTTTAAGCTAAAAATGATAAAAAGGTAAGAGAATAAGACCCGGTGATTTACACGAGAGAATTACCACCCGACCTTATAAACTAAACAAATTATTAAAGTCTATTTCTCTATTAACTTTACTTTTACTAATTTGTTAATAAAGTTGAAGGCTTTATTAACTAAATAGCTTAATAAAAGTTATTAAAGTAGTAAACTTTAATGATTTTTATGCTTATAAGACCCTTAAGCTCCTAGCCTTAGGTCGCGAAAGATAAGAGATCAAAGAAAAACAAGAACTTTATTAAAGGTTAGCAATAATAAGACAATAAATAAACAATAATATATAAAGCTAAATTACTAGGACTAGTATTAAAACTAGAATAGATCGGACTAGTATTAAAACTAGAATAAATAAACAATAATATATAAAGCTAAATTACTAGGACTAGTATTAAAACTAGAGTAATTACTAAACAAAAGAAAACTAAAAATAAACAGACAAACTAAATTTTAAGTGCTCTCAAACTTAAGAGATGTCAAGGCTTATTTGAAAAATAAGCCGAGCTTCACAAGCTCATGCATCTCTTTTGGTGTTTGAATTGAGCCACAGGGTAAAGTAAAAAAGTAATAAATGAAAGCTAAAATTATTGCTACTTGAATAGCATAAAGTACTGTGTGTGCGTTAAAATAAAATGTGAAGATAAAATTAAAAGATACTTGAATACATAAAGAACTGAAATGAGTAAATTAATGTTAAAGACAGAATTATAAGCTAATAATAACTGATACTGAAAAAATAAAAATACTTGAGAGAAAAAAAACTGCTGGTACTAAAAACTATTGCTACTTATAAAATAAAACTACTGCTTTTTCTTCACTGCATGCTCCTCTATTTATAGCATTGGGGAGTCGGTTAGCTTTGCTCAAGCTATGCCACGTGGCAGCTCTTGATTGGCTGGAGCATGAGATAGTGGACTGCGAGACTGGGTGAGACAACCAAGGCCACGCGCTTGTGCTATTTTATTTAGGAGAGTTGAGTGTACGTGCAAGTTGCATGCTAGCTATCTCTTTTTTATTTCTTTTTCTTTCATCTTCACGTGGGGAGCCTTCATTCTTTTGTTTTCTTTTCTTTTTTCTTTGTCTTCATGTAGCATGGTAATAACTTCACATGGCCTCCTTCATTTTCATTTGCAACTTTAAATAACTTCTCAATTCTATTTGTCTTCACGTGGGGAAAATTAGTCAAAGGTCTTCATTCTTTATTTTCTTTATCATTCCTATTTCTTTAATAATTGTAATGGGCTTGGACATTTATCTTGTGGGCTTCAATGCAATGGGCTTCCACACTTGATAAACTTAGGCTTGCATATAATCTTGGGCTAAATGTGATAGCATTTGAGCTTTACTTTTGCTCCAATAATTCTTGTTTCGTGCCGTTGGACTCGTAATTTTGTGCTCTTTCCAATTTCGTGCTCGTTTTGTCATTTTTCTCTTGATTTTTGGTCTTTTTCTCATATCCGTACCTGCACATATATAAACACAAAAACAAAGATATCTGCAATATAATTTGAGTGTTTTTGGTCAAAGTTTGTGTCTTTTATGGGTATAAAATGATGAGTATTTGCACACTCATCAATCCCCCACACTAAACTATTGCTAGTCCCTAGCAATCTTTTTTTGAAAATTTAATGGATTTTATGTCTCTTTACCAAAAGCCATTACTTCTGGAGTAGCCAATGTTTTAGTATGTGATACTTTGGTACAATGATAACCAAATGATTTTGAGCAAATCATCAGCTGTCAACGGTTTTGATTAGTCTTTACCAAAAGCCGTTTGCTTCTGGACTAGCCAACTCTTAGATAAAATACAGTTATTATCTTTGGTGAGCTGATTACCAATTATGGTTTTTCCACTTGCCTTAACCACAAGCCATAACCTTGCGGGCTAGCCAACTCTTCACTTATAAAGATATGGGGAGTTGAATACCATACAATTTTAGGCAAATTGTCAGCCATAAACGGATTTGAGATATCTTTACCAAGAGCCGTTTGCTCTCGGACTAGCCAATCCTTATGTGGGTTAGACATGGCGGACTGATAACCATTTATTGAGTTCTAAGTGAAAAAATTTTAAAATTTTGGCTAAAAATGGGGGTACTAGATGGTACACTTGCCTTAACCACAAGCCATAACCTTGCGGGCTAGCCAACTCTTCACTTATAAAGATATGGGGAGTTGAATACCATACAATTTTAGGCAAATTGTCAGCCATAAACGGATTTGAGATATCTTTACCAAGAGCCGTTTGCTCTCGGACTAGCCAATTCTTATGTGGGTTAGACATGGCGGACTGATAACCATTTATTGAGTTCTAAGTGAAAAAATTTTAAAATTTTGGCTAAAAATGGGGGTACTAGATGGTACACTTGCCTTAACCACAAGCCATAACCTTGCGGGCTAGCCAACTCTTCACTTATAAAGATATGGGGAGTTGAATACCATACAATTTTAGGCAAATTGTCAGCCATAAACGGATTTGAGATATCTTTACCAAGAGCCGTTTGCTCTCGGACTAGCCAATCCTTATGTGGGTTAGACATGGCGGACTGATAACCATTTATTGAGTTCTAAGTGAAAAAATTTTAAAATTTTGGCTAAAAATGGGGGTACTAGATGGTACACTTGCCTTAACCACAAGCCATAACCTTGCGGGCTAGCCAACTCTTCACTTATAAAGATATGGGGAGTTGAATACCATACAATTTTAGGCAAATTGTCAGCCATAAACGGATTTGAGATATCTTTACCAAGAGCCGTTTGCTCTCGGACTAGCCAATTCTTATGTGGGTTAGACATGGCGGACTGATAACCATTTATTGAGTTCTAAGTGAAAAAATTTTAAAATTTTGGCTAAAAATGGGGGTACTAGATGGTACATTTGATCAAATTCGCTAGAATTCCCCCCCACTTAGAACTGAATATTGCCCTCAATATTCAAAGAACCGGTTGTTAAACCAACACTTAGAACGTGAAAGGGAAATACTAATAGCCATTATTTTATATACACACACTTTTTTTTTTTTTTTTTTTTTTTTTTTTTTTTTTTTTTTTTGAAATTTACATATATACAACATGTGGGGCATCTCCCCCACACTAGGTGGTAGAACAGAGAAAGAAAACAGAGACACGGGTGAAAACCCATGTTTTGCTAATGTTTTTGATCACCGAGTCACTAGCTTGACTCGATCCCCGCATTCATTGGTTCATGGGGAAAGTTTGAAGATCCGGGACAACCATGAATGGTATGTCCTCTCCAAAGTAGTGTTTCAAACGATGACCATTCACTTTGAAATTAGGACCGTCAGCTTGAGATAACTCAACGGTACCATATGGATAAACTTTTGTGATAGTGAATGGACCAGTCCAACGAGATTTGAGTTTGCCTGAGAAGATCTTTAATCTTGAATTGAAAAGAAGGACTCGATCACCAACGTTGAAAACGCGGTTCTTGATTTTAGAGTCATGAATCTTTTTTGTCTTTTCTTTATAGATCAAAGAGTTCTCGTAGGCCTGATCACGCAGTTCATTTAGTTCATTCATTTGAACTTTACGGTGATCACCCGCAGTTTGAAGGTCAAAGTTAGCATGTTTCAAGGCCCAGTAGGCTTTGTGCTCTAATTCGATCGGTAGATGACATGCCTTTCCGTACACAAGTTTGTAAGGCGTACACCCAATGGGTGTTTTGTAAGCTGTACGAAAGGCCCATAATGCATCATCTAACTTATCCGACCAGGATGCACGATTTTCTCCTACAGTCCTTTCCAGTATTCTTTTAATACCCCGATTCGAAACTTCTACTTGTCCACTTGTTTGTGGGTGATACGCAGTGGAAAGACGGTGAGTTACACCATACTTTTGCATGACTTTATCAAATTTGTCATTGCAAAAATGCGTACCACGATCACTGATTATAGCACGTGGAGTTCCAAAACGGGCAAACAGAGCTTTCAGGAATTTTACAACCACTCGGGCATCATTAGTGGGTAAAGCTTTTGCTTCAACCCATTTTGACAAATAGTCAACAGCCACGAGAATGTATTTATTTCCTCGAGATGATGGAAATGGCCCCATAAAGTCAATGCCCCAGACATCAAAGATTTCACAAACTTGAATAGCATTTTGTGGCATTTCATTTCGTTGTGAAATATTTCCGTGACGCTGACAAGCTTCACAAGTTTTGATGAGATCTTGGGCATCTTTATAGATTGTGGGCCAATAAAACCCGGAATCAAACACCTTTTTGGCGGTGTAGTTTGGACTATGGTGGCCCCCAGTGGGCCCAGCATGGCAAGCTTTGAGAATGTCAACAGCTTCCTGCCCGTAAACACACCGTCGGATGACTTGATCCGCACAGATTTTGAATAAGTAAGGGTCGTCCCAGAAGTAATGTTTAACATCCTTGAAGAATTTATTCTTCTGTTGGGTCGACATCCCTTTCACTATGAAGTTTCCCGCATGGTAATTTGCGAAGTCAGCAAACCATGGGGTAGTAGAATCTCCACGAAAAGCGACCGCATTGAGTGTTTCGAGAGGAAATGTTTCATTTATTTCCTTTTTCTCGAAAACATCTTGGTGAGGGTTCTCTAATCGGGACAGATGATCAGCAGCTAGGTTCTCAGCTCCTTTTTTATCACGTATGGTGATATCAAATTCTTGCAGGAGGAGAACCCAACGGAGCAATCTCGGCTTTGCATCTTGTTTTGCAAAGAGATATTTGAGAGCCGAGTGATCCGTATACACTACACATTTTGTCAAGATCAAATATGGCCGAAACTTCTCAAAGGCATACACCACAGCCAATAATTCTTTTTCTGTAGTGGTGTAATGAGTTTGAGCTTCAGTCATGGTTTTACTTGCGTAGTGGATAGGCTGAAAGTGTTTGGCTTTTCGTTGCCCCAGGACTGCACCAATAGCAAAATCACTTGCATCGCACATGAGCTCAAAGGGAAAATCCCAGTCGGGGGCAACGAGAATGGGTGCTTCAGTAAGCTTTTTCTTTAATGTTTCAAAAGCTTTTATGCACTCGGGTGAGAAGATAAAAGGAGCATCCTTTTCAAGAAGATGAGTCATAGGCCGGGCGATTTTAGAAAAATCTTGTATGAATCTGCGATAGAAACCGGCATGCCCCAAAAAACTCCTAATACCTTTGACGGTAGTGGGATGAGGTAATTTAGCAATGACATCCACTTTAGATCTGTCAACCTCAATCCCGCTTTTTGATATCTTATGGCCGAGGACAATGCCCTCTTTGACCATAAAGTGACTCTTCTCCCAATTTAGACAAAGATTGGTGTCTTCACACCGTTTCAACATGTTTTCTAAATTGGAGAGACATGTTTCGAATGAATCTCCAATGACTGAGAAGTCATCCATAAAGACCTCCATTGTTTTCCCGATCATATCGGTAAATATGGCCATCATACACCTTTGGAACGTGCCTGGAGCATTACATAAGCCAAAAGGCATACGTTTATAGGCAAAGGTTCCATATGGGCATGTAAATGTGGTCTTTTCTTGATCTTGTGGATCAATGGGGATTTGAAAGTAACCCGAGAAACCATCAAGGAAACAATAGTACTCGTTTCCCGCTAATCTCTCAAGCATCTGATCCATGAAGGGCAGAGGAAAATGGTCTTTTCGGGTGGCATCATTTAACTTACGATAGTCAATGCAAACACGCCACCCAGTAACCAATCGAGTTGGAATCAACTCATTATCCTCATTTGTGACAACAGTTATGCCACCCTTTTTTGGAACGCAGTGGATGGGACTAACCCAAGGACTATCAGAGATGGGGTAAATCAATCCTGCATCAAGAAGTTTGATAACCTCCTGTTTGATAACATCGTGGATTTTAGGATTTACCCTTCGTTGGTGTTGGACTGCTGGTTTGAAGTCATCCTCCATTAAAATCTTGTGAGTACAAAATTCAGGGTCTATACCCTTTATGTCGGAGAGTTTCCAAGCAATTGCTTGCTTGTGTGACTTTAAGACCTTTATTAGAGCAGTCTTTTCCTCATCACTTAAGTCTTTAGCAATAATGACGGGTAATTTATCATCACCCTCCAAAAATGCGTACTCAAGATGAGGTGGTAAGTCTTTGAGTTCGACCTCAAGAAATTCATCGTTTTTCTCAACTGATTTGATTTCCTCATTATGAAGTTTAACGGGAGGGAGTGGAGGAGAATTGTCCTGGTTTAACAATTTCTCAAGAAGACGAATATCTCCCTCCAGATTAATCTCAGCGTCATCAATCCCTTCTAGGAATGAATCACACTTGAGAAAATCCTCGATCTCTTCCAAAATGAAATCACTTCTCTCAAACGGAGTGAGAGAAGGGGAAGAGTCGGAAATGACAGGTAGAGAAGATGTGGGTGGATTACCACTCACAGAATTATGAAAATAACCAACAATTTCTTGAGAGTACTCCTTTGAGGCAATGTCAATGACATCGATTCGGTTAACCGAAGCGGAATCAAAATTTGAGGAGTACCTCGAAGTTTGATCATGGTTAAAGGTAACAGCTTCATTACCCACACGCAATGTGATCTCATGCTTAAATACGTCAATAAGAGCATGGCCCGTTTTAAGGAATCCTCTTCCAAGAATGAGAGGAACCTTTTGATCAGCATCGAAATCAACAACCACAAAGTCAGCTGGAAAATGGAACTTTCCTATTTTCACAAATACATCTTCGGCAATGCCGCGAGGGTGAGATATGGTACGATCTGCAAGCTCAAGAGTCATGCAGGTAGGAGTAAGAGCCGGAAGAGAAAGTTTCTTCCATACTGAATGAGGCATCAGGTTGATGCTTGCACCTAGATCTGCTAAGGCATAGCATTCAACCATTCCCGGAAATACACAAGGTAGTAGAAACTTTCCAGGATCTCCAAGCTTCTCCGGAAGCTTTTTCAAGATAACCGCTGAGCAGTTCTCATTTACTGGAGTTTTAGCCATTTCAATCAGTTTTTCCTTGTTGCTTAACAAGTGTTTGAATGTTGATGCAAATTTGGGCATCAGAATGATAGCATCCGCAAAACTTATGTCAAAATGTAATTCTTTAAAGATTTGAAAGAATTTGTCCATTTGTTGACTAGCCTTCTCACGGAGCTTTTGCTCATTTAAGCGCGATGGGTAAGGAATATGAGGTTTGGATTTAGGGGTTACAACTTCGGGAGTCTCTACAGATTCAAAGACAACTCCTGGTTTGGATTTTTTCGGGACAACCGGAGGATGGACTGGTGCTGTACTTTGTGGGCTTGGAATTTGCACTTTGTCCGTTGTATCCTTCGTCTCTTTTTCCATTTCAAACAACGGAGGAGGAATAGGGCCAGCTGGCCCCTTATAAGAAGCACCACTCCGAGTGGTGATAGCTTTGACGAAAGTGGTATCTTCGTCATCATCACTGTCATCAAGTACACTGACAGGAACAGCATTGAGCATTTCGGAATAATATCTGGCTGATCTTTGCTCACTAAGTTTGGTTGACAAACTTTTAACCGTAAATCGTGAAAGAGTAGGATCGATTCTAGACGGTTGAGGAGCAATTGTGGGTGTAGATTTTTGGATAACCGAAGGTTGGACGTATTTAGCACTTCCATTGTTAGTGGGAAGTACCGGGTCCTTTTTCACCTTGAGTTCAACATGAGCTTTACCACTACGTGTAGTGACAGCTTTGAGTTCACCCCTTGGGTTGACAATAGTGTTACTTGGGAGACCTCCTGAGGTAGAAGGTATATCAGTTAAAGACTTTTTGATCTGGTTTAATTGGGCAACCAATAACTGGTTTGTCTCACGTTGTGTCTTATTTGTTTCCTCTTGGGTTTTCATGAATTGCATAAGCAACTCATCTGAGGACATCTGATTTCGGTTTGAACCTTGGTTTTGATTAAAATTTGGACCACGGTTTTGGTTAAAATTACCCTGATTCTGACCTCGGTTTTGATTGAAATTTTGGGAATTGTGGAAATTATGTCCCTGATTTTGAACAAAGTGATTTTGATTATTCTGATTTGGCACGGGTGGAAAACCAGGTGGGACCATAGCATTCGGTGCTCGGTACTGAGTCTCAGCATGCGGACGGTACTGATTTTGGTTTACTGCAGCTACGGGAGCTGGGTAAACAGAAGCATCGGTTGCTTGACAATCATAATACGCATGTGGGCCACCACAAGTTTCACACACTTTGTTTATTGCTTTGATTTGTTCCGGTTTATGAATTTCACTTTTTAATTCTTTCATTTCCTTCATCATACAACGCATTGAGTCAGTTAAAAAGGCTAACTCTGAGGAGTTACCGGATGAAGAAGAAGCAGGAGTGACAGGAACATTCACTTTGTTTCTAGAAATAGGAACTTTTGATTTATTTTCACAAATTTCAACCACCTCTCTAGGTTTACGATTCAAGATATTGCCACCGGAGGCTGCGTTAAGTGCATCTTGATCGTTTTGGGTTAACCCATTATAAAACGTATTTATCTGTTGTAACACATTGAAATCGTGATGTGGGCATTTTCTTAGGAGATCTTTAAATCTGTCCCATGCCTCTCCGAAATTTTCATCAAAACCTTGACGAAATCCAGCTATTTCATTTTTTAAATTCGTCGTTTTTGATGGAGGGAAGAAATAATTTACAAATTTCTTAACAAGATCTTCCCAGGTTTCAATGGATCGAGGGGGTTCTTTATCCAGCCAAATCCGGGCTGCCCCCTCAAGTGAGAATGGAAATAGCATCAATTTGATCACTGTTTGCGGCACATTTTTGTAATTGATTGTGGAGGTCAGTTTGTTGAACCAACGAATGTGTGCATAAGGATCCTCTCGTTCAAACCCGTGAAATTGGTTGGTAGAAACGAGCTGAATCAAATGTGTTTTCAGTTCAAAATGATCGGAATCGATGGCTGGTAAAACGATGGCATCTCCGTAACCCTCGGTGGGTGCCTGGAGCATTTCCGCCATTGTGCGTTCGTCTGCCATAATGACAGGGGTTTCGGGATCAGTCCGTAACTCGGGTACGACTGATGGAGCAGAACGTCTCCGACGTCTTCGAGGTATATTTCCAAGCTCACGAAGAGGGCTTGATGACCTAGAAGAACGAGTGCGCATGCACTTAGCAAAATTTTTCAATTAAAATCAAGATCGAGAAAAAACACAAGTGAACTTAAACCAATAATCAACAAGCGTACGGTAGCTCTCTGACTGACAAACGCACAGAGTGGCGGAGAAGCAAAGGTGGGCAATTAAGCTCCTTAAAAACCCGCTTCTTTCAGTCCGACAATTTAATGTCAGACTATCCTAGAACCTCCGTTAGAGTTTGTTTATCAATCAAAGGTGAGCCGATATTCGCAAGTGATACAGAGGCAAGTTTTAAATCTTTGGTTTGGGAACTTATTATGGCCGTACCCCCAGTTAGGTAGTACTCAGTCTTGGTTCTCGATGGTAAATTTTATTATTGTTATTTAAAGAAAACGGAAAATATTTTTGGTGTTTTTATTTTTTATATGATAATAATAATAATAATATATATAAGAAAAGAAAAGAAAAATATTTTTTGTATTTTATATTGTTTTCGGGAAATATGAACTTCTTAGAAGAAGGATCTCGAATCACTAATCGCTAAAATTCTTCACAATAGTCGCAGCACAACCTCCCCGGCAGCGGCGCCAAAATTTGATCCGTCTCGAACTAGTTATCTTTTATTTCTCTATCACACAAGTCAACCACTTGTGAATGGTCAACCGTAATAAATGATAAAATATAAACAGTCTCAGAACGAATACTCGTGTGTAGTGTGAAACCAGGCAAGTAATCACCCAGATCGTTTCCCAACGAGGTGTGAATGGAAAACTGTGAAAAGCTAGGATTAGAGTGATTGATGATTTAGATTTAAAATGCTTGAATATTTCGTATTTTTGGTTTCTTTTCTGATTTTAAACTAAAAGATTAAAGACTAATTTAAGTGATAAAAAGAAACTAGATTAATTAAGCAAAACTACGACGATAAAAACGAGCTCTAGAAAATAAAATAATAAAAAGATTTGCTTGCTAAGTAATAATTAAACTATTAATAATTAATTCTACAATAGTAAACAAAATATTAAACTAAGTATTTTAAGCTAAAAATGATAAAAAGGTAAGAGAATAAGACCCGGTGATTTACACGAGAGAATTACCACCCGACCTTATAAACTAAACAAATTATTAAAGTCTATTTCTCTATTAACTTTACTTTTACTAATTTGTTAATAAAGTTGAAGGCTTTATTAACTAAATAGCTTAATAAAAGTTATTAAAGTAGTAAACTTTAATGATTTTTATGCTTATAAGACCCTTAAGCTCCTAGCCTTAGGTCGCGAAAGATAAGAGATCAAAGAAAAACAAGAACTTTATTAAAGGTTAGCAATAATAAGACAATAAATAAACAATAATATATAAAGCTAAATTACTAGGACTAGTATTAAAACTAGAATAGATCGGACTAGTATTAAAACTAGAATAAATAAACAATAATATATAAAGCTAAATTACTAGGACTAGTATTAAAACTAGAGTAATTACTAAACAAAAGAAAACTAAAAATAAACAGACAAACTAAATTTTAAGTGCTCTCAAACTTAAGAGATGTCAAGGCTTATTTGAAAAATAAGCCGAGCTTCACAAGCTCATGCATCTCTTTTGGTGTTTGAATTGAGCCACAGGGTAAAGTAAAAAAGTAATAAATGAAAGCTAAAATTATTGCTACTTGAATAGCATAAAGTACTGTGTGTGCGTTAAAATAAAATGTGAAGATAAAATTAAAAGATACTTGAATACATAAAGAACTGAAATGAGTAAATTAATGTTAAAGACAGAATTATAAGCTAATAATAACTGATACTGAAAAAATAAAAATACTTGAGAGAAAAAAAACTGCTGGTACTAAAAACTATTGCTACTTATAAAATAAAACTACTGCTTTTTCTTCACTGCATGCTCCTCTATTTATAGCATTGGGGAGTCGGTTAGCTTTGCTCAAGCTATGCCACGTGGCAGCTCTTGATTGGCTGGAGCATGAGATAGTGGACTGCGAGACTGGGTGAGACAACCAAGGCCACGCGCTTGTGCTATTTTATTTAGGAGAGTTGAGTGTACGTGCAAGTTGCATGCTAGCTATCTCTTTTTTATTTCTTTTTCTTTCATCTTCACGTGGGGAGCCTTCATTCTTTTGTTTTCTTTTCTTTTTTCTTTGTCTTCATGTAGCATGGTAATAACTTCACATGGCCTCCTTCATTTTCATTTGCAACTTTAAATAACTTCTCAATTCTATTTGTCTTCACGTGGGGAAAATTAGTCAAAGGTCTTCATTCTTTATTTTCTTTATCATTCCTATTTCTTTAATAATTGTAATGGGCTTGGACATTTATCTTGTGGGCTTCAATGCAATGGGCTTCCACACTTGATAAACTTAGGCTTGCATATAATCTTGGGCTAAATGTGATAGCATTTGAGCTTTACTTTTGCTCCAATAATTCTTGTTTCGTGCCGTTGGACTCGTAATTTTGTGCTCTTTCCAATTTCGTGCTCGTTTTGTCATTTTTCTCTTGATTTTTGGTCTTTTTCTCATATCCGTACCTGCACATATATAAACACAAAAACAAAGATATCTGCAATATAATTTGAGTGTTTTTGGTCAAAGTTTGTGTCTTTTATGGGTATAAAATGATGAGTATTTGCACACTCATCAGTTACCGCACTTTCGTGAACAACCAAGAGAGACGGATCCAGGAATTAGAGACTCACTTGAAAAACACCCAAGATGTGTTCGTGGAACTAGCAGAAAAGTTTATCTTGAGAATAAAGGAGAAAATTAGGGATGAAGCTTTACCCAAGAAGATCGAGAAGATCTTTGAACTTCCAGTCCCTAATAAACCGTACAACGAATGGGATAACGAAATTCCTCTCCCAAAGCCTTCACCTTTAAAACTCTCTTATCCCTTTGGGCTCCCTTGCGAGAATAAGAATTCTCATGTATATGGTATATTCGTGGGGAGCATGGTGGTCACACTTCCTGACTTTCACGAAGTAAGGAAACGATCATTTGGCTTTAAGCCAGGTGTGAAAAGAATTCAATTCAAGCGCACCCTCATTTCGAAAATCCCCTGGAAAAGTTCCCCTCATTCCCTGAATACCTGCCGTAATGGAGATTGGAACCTGAATGAGACGTCAACCAACCCTTTCCAACATTTTACTACATCCCGTGACAGTAACAAAACATTTGACCCAGGAGGAACTTATTAACGAGACTGGCTATCAGGGTTATTGACCCTAACAAGCTGCTCACTAAAAATACATGGGGCCCATCTGTAAACTGGCACAAAGTGGTAAATCACGCTTGTCTGATGGCGTCAGACTATGAACGTGACGCCGTCACCCCGTCTGCACAACAATAATAACCTTATTTCCATCACTTTCATCACAAACCCCACAAACCATATCCACTCCGACCCCACCTACGAATCTCCAAGGTCTAATTCACCAACTTCCGTTACCAATCTCCACGTGGTAAGTAATTTTTATTCATTCTTTTCGCTTCAATTACTCATAGGATTCTTAAATTTCGAAAACCCCCAACTCATGAAACCCTAGGATTGATTCATGCCTAGAACTCATAATGCCCTTTAATTAGTGTTATTTAGCAATGATTAAAGCATTTGATGATTGGCAATCAAATGGGTCTATTCACTAATTGGGTGGCCACGAATTTGAACCATAACCTATGATCCAATCACCCATTTTGCTGTAAAAAGGGGCGTTTGGTTTATGAACTTGAAGTTTGGATATTGATTTTTCCCTCGTAATTTTGGATTTGAATTTGGTCGAACCTGACGGCGTCACCTAGCAAAGGGTGACGGCGTCAGACTTGTCTGATGCTCAACCAATTCTTTGATTCACAAATTAACCCTTTTTGTTCCTCCTTGCTTTGTTCCAGATAATGAGTAAGCGTCAACGACCTAGCAGAGGGAGTTCCTCTAGATCTCAACAAGAGAACTTTGGCGACACGGTCCTCAGTTGGAGTGTCTTCAATAACGATGCTGCCACGACTAAATACACACAATTGCTACAACACAAAGTTGAAAATGGGGCCGTGGTAGATTGGAGCTTTTTGAGGAAGGAAGGTCTTGAGCAAACCTTTCTCCAAAGCTTTCAAACTGATGAATTCACCGGCCCTCAGTGGGAAAACCTGTTTAGAATTCAAGAGCCGGTCTATGACGAATTGGTATGTGAATTCTTTGCCACTTTTCACTTTGACATGGCCGAGGCAAGGACCGATGTGGCCAGAACCACAATCTATTTTAGGCTGGGGGGTGAGCTTAGGACATGCTCGGTTGCAGAGTTTGGATGGAGACTAGGGTTGTACAGTCAGCATGAAACCACTCAAGCAGGGTTCATAACTAGGTTGTTGCATGGAGAGACAATGAGGAATGATTTTAGATGTTCCATGTTCTGGCCGACTATTGGAAATGGTGTGTACACCTCGACTACTGTGGCATCTCAAATCAGGGAACCTAGGGTTAGGTTGACCCATAGATGTCTCACCTACAGCTTGACAGGGCGCCACAGCTCTCACCACCGCGTCACTGCTTCAGACCTCTTCTATTTGTACACCATTTACTCAGATGAGGTTTACTGCAACATCCCATTTTGGGTAGCTAGCTTTCTGAATGGTGGAGTTGGGGAAAAAGGAAGGAGATAGGATTTATGGTGGGATGTTTGTCACCCGGCTGGCCCGATCCTATGGAGTCCTCAGGCCCGAGATCACGAGGTATTTGAGCGGTGGTGATGCATGCAGGACAGTGAAGGTTAGGTCCCTGAAGCAGATGGAGGTTGTTATGGAGATGGATGATGAGACCTTTATGTGGTATAATTCAGAAGGAGCTGAGAATGTTGGTGGTGGGGATGATGAGGAAGAGGAGCCTCAGCAGCAGCAACATGGGGGTTATGAGGCTGGTACGGCAGATTACTACTGGCACATGAGCAGAGGGGATTGGCAGGCCCACCAGGGGGCCTGGATGGGCCAGGTTGATACTTGGAGAACCCGGGTTGACGAGAGGTTCGACTGGATGTATGATCACACTATTCGACAGATGCAACATTTATCTACGCGTGATCAGTTGGACCCACACCTGCAGATTGACCCTTTCCCTGGACGTGAGCAGGACTACCCACCGTATGGGTACTACGGGCACCTCCCTCCAAACTACGACTATCGCCACGGTCCCCCACCCCAGTGATCATTTGGTTTGATGTTATTATGTTTAAACAATTTAATCTATGGTTGTATGTTTCGGAACAATTTGGTCTGTAATAGTTTAGGATTAGGCATCTTTTGGCCTTTGAACTGTCACACCCCAAAAATGGCGCAGCGGAATAGCATTTACGGGGTATGACCTCATTGTCAAGAACACAAGGTGTCACAACAGAGAAACACTAGATGCAAAACATACAATAGTTGATAGTCGCAAACTCCTACAAACGGGATAAGTACAAAGATCCAAAATAACATAAGTCTCAAGGTTAAACAACGTCACTAAGGAATATCAAATGCAACTCCATAAGATATAACCCGGGAGGGTCTTGTCTTAAGTCTTGCTAAGCCAGTCAATACTCTACCTTCTAGGCAGCTTCAAAAACACCTGAAAATGGTACTCGAAAACGTCAACATAATGTTGGTGAGCTCGTAGGTTTGAAAGTTAAACCACGAAGCTGTGAATAATAGTGTAGGACAATAGTGCACATGAATACCAATTACAAGCATGTTATCCAAACAATAATAGTGTCGCGCCAACTGAACCTATAGTGTTCATCATACTCATAACCAATATCACGTGGGGAGCTACCCCGATAGATCTATCAACACGTAGGCTCTCAACAGAGAGTTAACAGTTACACCAACTGAACCTATAACATGTGGGCTCTCAACAGAGAGTTAACAGTGGCGCAATCAAGAAATCCCAAAACAAACATGTCACAGCATATAATTGCATCATCACACGTATATGTCCAAAATCATAAAAACAGTATAATCACAGCATGAAAACAGTTAAAATGTCATTTGAGTACCATTTTCCCCCAAGGAAAACATAATGAAAAAGGGGCTACGAGAACTCACCTCGTCAAGTAGTAGTTAAATCACAAGCAGTTCAAATGGAGTGCGGCACCGACACGCGACCTAGATTAGTAAAGTATGCTTTAGTTCATGGTTCAAGTTTCAAGGATTTCAGTTATTTCAAAAGTTTATGTTGGTGTTGCTGGTGTGGCAGCATTTAAGTGAAAACCAAGTTTTTAATATTTAAAGTTGTTGGCTCGTCGGGTTGTACGAATGTACAAAAGAATAGGAATAGCGATTTTTGATTTCGCTATGAGCGGAAAGGTACGTACGGAAGGATAATGATTATGAGATGTCGATGTGTACGATCATAGAACGGTTGGTGGTTAATTGATTGTACGTGGGTATATATTTATATTATATATATATATACTTGCGGAAAATAAATAAAGTTAAAAATAAGGCTTTATTAATATGTAAGGTATTATAATTTGTGAGAAAATGGTATTTTGAAAAATACTACATTATATGTTTTGCAAAGGAAAGTCATATTAAATGTGTTAATAATGTTGACAAAATGTATTCAAGTTAACGAACGAATCTAAATACTCAATTGTCCACTTTAAAAAATATATAAAACGGTTTATTATTTTAACTATATATTCAAGCGTCTATATTAAAAGTTTAGACCATTCCGAGTAAAAAGATTTCTATGTCATATGTATATATTTTAAGTGTTTAAATCATTTGTGTCGTATGTCACGTTTATAGCGTTTCGCAAAACATATATTAACCGTCAAATTTTTATATTGCGCTATTTAGTCAAATGTGGTCGTCGTGTGTTTTAAACAATTACAAGTTTATATCAAATAAGTGTCAAGTTATTTTATAGTCGTCGTGTATAAATGAACGATCGTTTGTTTCAAGGAAAACATGGCGAGTTATGAATAACGAAAAATAGGTATCGAGGAGTGGGGTGGGCTGCGGCCCGAATGAAATTAACGGACAAGGCCACGGCTGTTGGGCTTTTAAATGTCAAGTGATAATAATCAAGATGGCCCTTTTTGGTTTTGGCGTGGGACTGGTCCAAGATTACCACAACTACTAATGGACTTGGCCAAAAGTAGTTTAAATGGGCTGTGGCCCATGCGGTTTAACAATAGCAGCAATGGAAGCAGCAGAAACGAATGCAGTAACAAAAATGCAAAGTCCCATTTGACTGTTGTTGTCAACGCAAGGCTAAAGGAAAGAAAATATATTTTGAACTAGTTTAATTTGCATGCTACAAAGACTATTAGACTCAAATTCTGACACGGCTCGGGAAAGCCTTAAATGGTACGAACCGTAAGTCTTTTCGAGGGGTAACCGGGGCTTTTCTAGGCATCGAGGCGAGGCTTATTTTGGGGTCCTTTAGGGACTCACAACCGAAAGAAAAGGCACCCATCGGGGTGGGTTTCTGCCACGAGTTTAACGACAACTATATTGAGTATTTAGGAGGTGCTTGAGTCGAGTACCACTCGACCCAACCATGAACACAACTCAAACCGCGAGCTTGTGCTAGAACCAAACGGCTAGAACTTACTTTTTAGGACTTATGAACCTCACAAAAAGAGTTTAAGGTTGTATTTCTTTTAAGACCGACACGTAACCATCACTTTGAGCCTAGTTAGTGGCTGCCATAAAATGGCTTATGCCATGACCATGCTAGGTCTTGTGTGTCTAAATGATCCATGAGTCGAGTGCTACTCAAACCCACTCACGAGCCTAACCACAATCGCGGATATAGGCCGGCACAAACTAGCGATAACCCACGATCTAGAAACCATTCTACTCTATCATAGCCTTGTTTTTAGAAGTAAAAAAAAAAAAAAAAATTAGAGGCATATAATCAAACACGTCGCGAGCATGTTTTTAAAACTAACAATTCGACTATTATGACTCCAAAACAAGCACGACTACGGGTTTAACATAATAAGCCGACAAGTGAAATGATGGAAATCGAGATAAGCCAATGACCACAACACTTCCAACTCATCTAACTAGTTCGCGATAACACGAGATTTGACCACGAGCAACATATATCACAATCGAGCCATACTTTACATTATTAGTTTCAAAAAAAAACAAAGTGTTCTACCAGCATCAATTCGATTCATATATCATCACTAGTTTTAAAATAAGTTGCTACCACACCAAATTGTTTCAACCAAAAATAACGATTCGTAGAGTTTTGCACATATCACAAAATTATTCAAGAACAATTACAACAAAGTTATAATATCATTCGAATGGAAATAAAATCAAAAGAGAATAGTTGGATTCCTTACAACTAGTAGTTGACTACTAGGAAGTTGAGACAAGATTGGAGGAAACTTGAATGATATTGACGGAATCGAATCGAACCCAGCAAATCCACACACACCCTCCTGCTTGCGTTTCTCCACTGCACGATTTCTTCTTCTTCTATATTTCGAAATGGGTTGTAACTTTTGTGGGTGTGTGGGCTTACCAAGATTGATAGGGATTTAAAAGAGTATTTTTTGGGAATAAAATGTTCAAGTCAAAGAGCCTGCCAAAGATGTTAAAGAGCCTGCTAGTTGATTTTTGAAGAGTACGAAGATGTTCTACCAGTACCTTCTGGGTAGAAGGTACTGCTAGCTGATGAAGAGCCTGCCAAGCTTATGTCAAGTCGATTAGATATTTTGTAATAGATATTTAGTTGAATTGTTAGTCTTTGTACATTGTTATACGTTATGTAGAAGTAGTGTAGTCCTCTGTGGTTCACAGAAGAATATGGCAGAGTTGTACATTGGTAGTTGTATTTAATTGTAGGCGCCAATATAGTCAAAGTATAGTTTTATATTCAACCACTTGACACTCTTGTAATAAGATATCCTTATCTTATAAAAGGATATCTTAGTCACCACTTCATGCATGCATCTTTACCAACTATTAACCAAAAACCAAACTATCTCTCAAGTAACTTAGTTACTTCAAATCACAAATCCTTTTACAATCTTAGATTCAAGATTACTTTGTAATCCCGGTGATACTTAGATCATCCGTATTATTTCATCAATAATATTGAATCGTTTTGTGTTAACCAAAGTTGTGTTCTTTGTTCATTGCATTCTCTCATTTATTTAAACTCACCACCTTGTGTTCTTTTAAGTGTGTTGTAGTAGATTCCGCATGCTAAACACATTCAATACATAAATATCTCTCAAACACATTACTAAGATTCATATCCCAAGTGTTTGAACTTCGAACAAAACCGTTCCACAAGTGGTATCAGAGCTAGGCTTGATATTTACTAATTTAAAAGAACAATGGATGTTGAACATATTCAAACAAATGTTGCAGCTAAACTTCCATTACTTAAGCAAAATGAGTTTGAAATGTGGAGACTAAGGGTTGAACAATACTTTCAAGTGCAAGACTATGCACTTTGGGAGATCATTGAACAAGGCAATTCATTTAAACCCCAAATCACCACTACAACAGTAAATGATGCTCTTGTAACAAGAATACAAGACCAACCATCAAATGCAGATGAAAAGATTCAGAAGAGAAATGATTTAAAAGCAAGGAGTATGTTACTGATGACTATTCCAAATGATCAACTTCTGATCTTTAACAAATACAAAGATGCCAAAACCCTTTTTGAAGCTATTGTGGCTAGGTTTGGTGGTAATGATGCTACCAAGAAAACACAGAAAACACTTCTCAAACAACAATTTGAGAACTTTACAGCCACAACCAATGAGTCTTTGGACAGTATGTTCAATAGACTTCAGAAGCTTGCAAGTCAGTTAGCCATCCATGAAGTGATGATAACTCAAGAAGACCTAAACTCTAAATTTCTTAGGAGTTTACCTTTAGAATGGTCTATGCATGTCATTGTCTGGAAGAACAAGCCAGATATTGACCAGATGAGTCTCAATGATCTCTACAACAATTTCAAAATTGTAGAACATGAAGTAAAGAAGACTACTGGGTCAAGTTCAGGAAATATGGCTTTTGTTTCATCCCCAAGCATCTCAAAGGTTGATAATGAAGAAAAAGGTGGCAGAGAAGAAGGTACTGCCAGTACAACCTTTGGTACTGCTAGTACTTCTAGTAGTACCAAATCCATTTTAGATGAAACAATTGGGTGTGCTTTTCTTACATCTCAACACAATGGGTCCGTATTAACTTTTGAAGACCTTCAAGAGATTCATCCTGATGATCTTGAAGTGATGGACATAAAGTGGCAACTCTCACTTTTAAGCATTAGAGCTAAGAAGTTGTTGATGAGGACTGGCAAGAAGATAATGATAAATGGAAATGAGCCTGCTGGCTATGATAAGTCAAAAGTGGAGTGTTACAACTGCCACATGATGGGTCACTACTCTAGAGAGTGTAGAAGACCTAAGAAGCAGGATGACAAGGGTAGAGGGTTTGACAACAGGAATAAAGGAAGCTTTGAGAAGAAAGGAAGCTTTGAAAGCAAGAGTAAGGTTGTTGAAGTTGCTGAGCCAAAAGCAATGGTTGCTATTGATGGCATGGGTTTTGATTGGAGTTTCATGGGTGAAGATGAGTCAACTTCTGATGAATTGGCTTTGATGGCATTCTCCACCCCTGAGGTACAAACTATCAAATGTTCTAATAATTGTGAATTTCTTAAAGAATTAGAAATTATAAGAAAATCTTATGATACAGAAGTATTAGAACACAGAAAAACCCAACAAACACTATTTAACCATCAGTGTGGTATGGCCAAACTAGAAAAACAACTCATTCACTATAGAGAAAATGAACTCACTTTTTCTGATGCTAAAGCTGCTCTTAATAGACAAATATTTTTGAAAGATTCAGAAATAGAAATGGTAAGGAATGAGTGTACTAAAGTTACATTGGCTAGAGATAATATTCAACTGACTGTTACTAAATTGGAAAATGCTTCTGAGTGTACTAGGAGCATAGTAGAGAATCAGATGAATAAGAGAATAAAATCAGGGATAGGATACAATGAATGTCCACCTCCTTATAGAGGAATTCCTTGTCCTCCAGGATCAGATCTTGCTGAATCAGGTGTGCATGAAGTCATTAAACCATTGGCTAAACCTGTAGTGATAAGTGAACCTTCTGAGAGTGCTAAGAATGTCTCACTCTCAAAGGTGCTCACTGATAAGAGACCAGATGTCCTAATTATTGAAGATTGGGTATCTGATGATGATGAAGTTGAAACTATTACTATCAAAGGAATTAAAGTAGGACCAAACAGTCCTAAGAAAGTAGAAGTTAAAGCTAAGGTTAAAACTGTTTTGAAAACAGTTGAAAGTTGTAAAAATTGTAATAACAAACCTAGGGGAAGCCAAAGAAATTGGAACAACCTTAAGTCACAACAACTAGGTGATGACTTTGTTATGTTCAAAAAGGCTTGTTATTATTGTGGTAGCTTTAATCATCTTCATGCTTATTGTAATAAATGGGTTTCTGGGAGTAAATCAAAGTCTAAAACAAATGTTACTCACCCCAGAAAAAGTTTTGTTAAGTCTAACACCTCAAATGTTAAACATACTGTTAGACAAAATAAGCCTGTTATTGCAAAACCAACTGATAAGGGTACAAGAAACACTTTCAAATGTGTACCAAAAGTTGTGAATAGTCCTATTCAAAAGAAATCTGTGGTCAAAACACAAATTTGGAAACCAAAAACCAAAGGTCCTGCTAGACCAAATCTGGACTGTACTGCCAAGATTGGTATTACCAAAATTGGTACTGATAGACCAAAGACCACACAATGGATTAAAAGGGAAAGTGCTGTTAAGTCCTCAGCATGTTGGATTTGGAAACCAATCCAATCAAAAGGTGCATCAACAATCCTGAAAAGGTTTGATTTCATTGATGCAAGAGGCAAACCCAAGTCTGTCATGGCTTGGGTACCCAAGGAAACTAATATGTTTATTCATGTGCAGGAACATTCAACTGATATTGAAGATCAAGGATATGTTGATAGTGGATGTTCAAGGCACATGACAGGCAACATGTCATTCCTCTCAGACTTCAAAACTTTTGATGGAGGATATGTTACCTTTGGGGGAGGAATAAAAGGAAAGATCACTGGTAAAGGTACTATCAAAACCAGTAAACTAGATTTTGAAAATGTGTATTTTGTGAAAGAACTTCAGTTTAATCTTCTTAGTGTCTCACAAATGTGTGACAAAAAGAACAATGTTCTCTTTACTGACAATGAATGTATGGTTCTTTCTTCTGATTTTAAGATGCCTGATGAGAGTCAGATCCTTCTTAAAATTCCAAAAAGGAACAATATGTACAGTGTCAATTTAAAGAACATTGATCCTAAGGAGAGTCTAACTTGTTTGGTAGCAAAGGCCTCATTGGATGAATCTATGCTTTGGCATAGAAGGCTTGGTCATGTAAACTTTAAAACAATCAACACTATTGCAAAATATGATTTAGTAAGAGGTTTACCCAAAAAGATTTTCCAAAACGACCAATCCTGTGTTGATTGTCTAAAAGGCAAACAACATAGAGCTTCTTGTAAGCCCAAGACCCAAAACTCTATTTCTCAGGCTTTACATATGCTTCATATGGATCTCTTTGGTCCTACTAATGTGTGCAGCTTGAATGGAAAAAGATATTGTCTGGTTGTTACTGATGATTATAGCAGATTTTCATGGGTTTTCTTCTTAAGATCTAAACATGAAACTAGTGAGATACTTAAAACATATATCACTGAGGTAGAAAACCAATCTGATAAGAAGGTCAAAGTCATCAGATGTGACAATGGGACAGAGTTCAAAAATAGAGTTATGGATGACTTTTGCAAGGAAAAAGGAATAAAAAGAGAATTTAGTATAGCTAGAACTCCTCAGCAAAATGGAGTAGCAGAAAGAAAGAATAGAACACTTATAGAAGCTGCTAGAACTATGTTAGTAGACTCTAAGTTGCCTATTTCATTTTGGGCTGAAGCAGTTGGTACTGCTTGTTATGTACAAAACAGGGTTCTTGTGACAAAGCCACATAGAAAGACACCTTATGAACTTTTCTTTGGTAGAAAACCATCTTTAAGTTTTATGAGACCTTTTGGTTGTCATGTCACTATTCTAAATACCAAAGATCATTTAGGCAAATTTGATGGAAAAGCAGATGTTGGCTATTTGATAGGGTATTCCTTGCAGAGTAAGGCCTATAGAGTGTTTAACACTTGCACTAGGCAAGTAGAAGAGAATCTTCACATAGAGTTTCAAGAGAAACTAACTAATGTGAAAGGAATTGGACCAGATTGGATGTTTGATGTTGATAGGCTTTCAGAATCTATGAATTATGTGCCTGTTACAGGTACAAATACTAATGATAATGCAGGTTTTGAAGATCATGTTGAAACTCCTAAAGATCAAGATTACATCTGGATGCCAATTTGGAAAAGTATGGATCTATCTTCAAGTCAAGAAGGACCTTCAAACACAACAAATGAAGGCAATGAAGATGATCAAGGAACTCAGAATCAAGAGAATCAAGAAAGTGGTGCTAATGTCAATGGTACTGCTAGTTCTTCAGATGGTCCTGCTAGTTCAAGTATTGGTACTGCTGAGCCATTGAATGTTCAAATAGATGATTCTTTTCAAGAAGAAGTGGGGATTAGCAATCTTCCATCTACATATGAAGTTCCTAAAACACCCAACACTAGAATTCTCAAAGATCACTCAACTGATGATGTGATTGGAAGCATAAATTCTGGTGTTAGAACAAGATCTCAAGTTGGTTTATCTCAAGTCTTATCTTCAGATGAAGAAGGGTTTATCTCCTCTATTTATGAAGAAAAGAATAATGATACTTCCAATATATGCCTGTTTTCATGTTTTCTATCTCAGGCTGAACCCAAAAACATAAACAAAGCTTTAGATGATGCAAGTTGGGTGGAAGCTATGCAAGAAGAGCTTCTCCAATTCAAGATTCAGAAGGTTTGGATATTGGTTGATTTGCCCAGAGGTCATAGGGCAATTGGAACCAAATGGGTATTCAGAAACAAGAAAGATGAAAGGGGTATAGTGATCAGAAACAAGGCTAGATTGGTAGCACAAGGATATACTCAAGAAGAAGGGGTAGATTATGAAAGAAGTGTTTGCTCCAGTTGCAAGACTTGAAGCAATTAGGCTTTTCTTGGCCTATGCTTCATTCATAGGCTTCACTGTCTATCAAATGGATGTTAAGAGTGCATTTTTATATGGTGAAATTGAAGAACCAGTATATGTATCTCAACCTCCAGGCTTCATAGATGCAGAGTATCCAGACAAGGTTTACAAGGTTACCAAGGCTTTGTATGGTCTACACCAAGCTCCTAGGGCATGGTATGAAACATTGGCTTGTTTTCTACTAGAAAGTGGATTCCAAAGAGGCAGGATTGATCCAACTTTGTTCATCAAAAGAACAAAGAAAGACATCTTGCTAGTGCAGATTTATGTTGATGACATTATCTTTGGATCAACAAACCAAGACTTGTGTGTACAATTTGAAAAACTTATGCATAGTAAGTTTGAAATGAGTTCCATGGGGGAACTTACTTTCTTTCTGGGTCTCCAAGTGAAACAATCCAAAGAAGGCATATTTATCAGCCAAGATAAGTATGTAGCAGAGATCCTAAGGAAATTTAATTTTACTGATTCTAAAGTTGCAAGTACACCAATGGATCCAGACAAAGGGCTACTCAAGGATGCTGAAGGAGAAGATATGGATTTGCACAATTATAGATCAATGATTGGGTCTTTGATGTACCTTACATCATCAAGACCAGATATCATGTTCTCAGTATGTGTATGTGCAAGGTTTCAAATACATCCCAAGATCTCTCACCTCACAGCAGTCAAAAGAATCTTTAGATATCTTAAGGGTCAACCAAGGTTGGGTCTTTGGTATCCAAGGGAATCATCTTTTGAATTGGTGGCTTATTCGGATAGTGACTATGCTGGTGCAACTCTAGACAGAAAATCCACAACTGGTGGATGTCAATTTCTTGGTTGCAGACTAATCTCTTGGCAATGCAAGAAACAAACAATGGTGGCCAATTCTACAACTGAAGCAGAATATGTTGCTGGTGCAAGTTGTTGTGGGCAAGTTCTTTGGATCCAAAATCAAATGCTTGACTATGGGTACAATTTTCTTAACACCATTATTTATATTGACAATAGCAGTACTATTTGTATCATTAAAAACCCAGTTCAACACTCAAAAACAAAACATATTGAAATCAGACACCATTTCATAAGGGATTGCAATGAGAAAAGGTTAATTCAAGTAGTTAAAATTGATTCTAAAAAGAATTATGCAGACCTTCTCACCAAAGCTTTTGATTTAGGTAGATTCAAATATCTTGTAGGAGGTATTGGAATGATAAATCTTTGAATAACATGTGTTTTTGTTCATAAACTTAACTGGTATTGGCTTTTAAACAAGGTACTGCTAGTTAGTCAAAAGGTTTTGTTAGTTCATAATTGGTCCTGTTGATATAAAATTGCTATGTTTTGTTTCACATTAAGGCTTGAATGTTTAAAATGCTATAGATCAAGTGCTTTGCACTTTGTTCTTTTGGTTTGCAACTAACACATTTCAGGTTGATAACAAAACAAGAGTTCTTCCAAACAAAAAGGAGCAACAAAAGTTATATTCATTTCAGGAGAAATAACAATCTCAGGGGAGGAATTAATAGCCCAGAATGGAAGAGAAACCAATTTATGAAAGGAAAGACAAGAGCATACAAGATGATGCAAAGTTGAAAAAGAGAGAGTTAGATCACATATCTAGAAGGGATGAAGCATTTCTCAAGGAGAAAGTTCTATCTAGATCAACCTAAGGAAAGTTTCAACTCAAAGGCATGACATTAGATGATTTCAATTGTTGAACCAATCATCCAAGATACACAGCATCATTGCCTTTTTAAATTTCCTTCATCCAAGGAAATTGCACCATCTTTGGGCCATCATGGCTTTTGGTATTCCACTCACCAAGTTTTTACAAACTAAAGAGTTGGCTAGTCCTTAAGCAAATGGCTTTTGGTAAAGACAAATCAAAT
This sequence comes from Artemisia tridentata subsp. tridentata, assembly GCA_021014915.2. NCBI lineage: Eukaryota > Viridiplantae > Streptophyta > Magnoliopsida > Asterales > Asteraceae > Artemisia > Artemisia tridentata. The sequence continues at coordinate 159,046,872 of CP139507.1, read as the reverse complement.
CCGTTGATGGTTGATAGTTTACCAAAAACTATATGGTTGTTAACTAACCATACTTAATTGTAAATAGTTAGCTAGTCCTTAAGCAAACGGCTTTTGGTAAAGACAACTCAAATTCGTTGATAGCTGGTAGTTTGCTAAAAACTATAAGGGATTTTTATAAAACTTTCAAAGGTACTGGTAGTTCAAAATTGGTACTGCTAGTATAAAAAGGTACTGCTATATAGCCGTTGAGCCTGTCAGAAAAAGTTTTAGCCATTAGGTCTGGTAGTTAAAATTAGCCGTTGGGGTAGTTATGTAAATTACTGATGATTATATTATATTATATTTCACATATAAAAGATCTTTTTAACCGCCTATACATTTACTTATTATAATCTTTCTTATTTTCGGTTAAAAGTAATTCTCTCGTATCTTCTTTCATCAGTCATTATCATAATTCACATACACCTTTCATCTTCTACCAGTACTACCAACAAATCCCACCATCATTTTCAAAATTTTCATTATGGCTTCCACAGTTGTTCTAGATTTTGTCCAACGTCACAATCAGTTAGCATTTTTGGAGAAGTCAGAGGATAATGCCTCATTTCATCAAGTAGTGGACTTTTTAAACAACTCCTACATCAGGTTTGCTTTGCTAGTCAATCCCACTATTTATGAAACACAAATTTTATAATTTTGGCAATCTGCTAAAATTAAAACTTCTGAAAATGGGGAACAAAGAATTAAGGCCAAAGTGGATGGTAAACATTTGACTCTTACTGAGTCATCCATAAGAAGACATCTTCATTTGGATGATTCTGATGGTATTAGTCAGTTACCAGATACTGAAATTTTTGAAAATTTACAAAGAATGGGGTATCATGCTGAGTCTAACAAACTCACTTTTCTGAAAAAGCATCTTACTCCACAATGGAGATTTTTGATTCACACAATCCTTCACTGTTTGAGCCAGAAGAAAACCTCTTGGGAGCAATTTAGTGGAAACATGGCTTCTGCTCTCATTTGCTTAGCCACAAACAGAAAATACAATTTTTCAAAACATATTTTTGAGGGATTGATTAAAAATGTGAAAAGTGAAACAAAGTTTTTGATGTATCCAAGATTTATTGGGTGCATCATTGCAAAATTAAAACATTTGTTACTTCCCACAGACTCAATTTATGACACACCAAAACTTTCTCACAAAGTATTTTCAAATATGAGAATTGGTTTTAGAGGGGAAGAAATACCACTTTTTGATGAAATGTTACCACAACATCCAGAAGAACCAACACCATCAGCTGATACACCATCATCTAGTTCTTCACATGGTTACATTTCCCCAACACATCAAACAACACCAATACCATCTCCAGTACCATCAGCAACACCACCAACATCATCACATCATGTATCACAAACCCAATCACCTCAGACAATGCAAGAACTGAAAGACAAGGTGAAGTTCTTAGAAGATGCTCTTAAAAGTCAAAGCAAGAAGTTTTCTGAGATCAACATCAAATTAGTAAAGAGGGTAAAGAGATTGGAGGGTGAAGTGAAGAAGCTAAAGGGTAAAAAGTCTGCAAAGGTTGTTTTATCTAGTTCTTCACAGTCAGATGCTGATAGGATAGGTCACTCTTCCAAAAAGGGGAGGAAGGATAGTTCTGAAGATGAGGAAGAGGCTCAATTTGAATTCCATGATGGAACTCAAGTTTATGATGAAGAGCCTGTTGGAGCAGGGCAAGAGCCTGCTAGGCCAGAAGAAGAGCCTGCTAGGATAGAAAGGCTATTGGCTATGGGGTATAAAGGGTCTGCTGAGAAAGTGTACAAGAGAAAGAGGGATTTAGAGCCTCAAGGAAATTTGTTTGTTCAGGGGAGGATTTTTGCTGCTGATGAGCAATCTTCTGCTCCATCACAAGCACCAACTCCAAAGGATAAGGGCAAAGGCATTATGATTGAAGATGAGCCAAAGTCCAAGAAGTTGAAAAGAACACAGCAAATTCAGATGGCTTTAGGAGAAGAAGAAGCCAAAAGGGTTCATGAAGAAGAGCTAAAAGCACTTGAAGCCTCAAGAATGCTTGCAGTAATGAAAGAGCAGAAAGATGCTGAAGATGCTGCTCAGACTCTTCTTGATACTCAAATTGCTCAAGAAACCTTTGATGCACAGATGCTATGGATTATCAATAATGATCCAATTGTGAAAGGTCAAGCAGCAAATATAGTAAATGACAAGACACTCAATTCTGATGAGAAAACAGAAGCACTTGAATCATTCATCAACAAGAAGTATAAAGAAGCAGCTTTGGCTGATATTTTTGAGAAGATGAAGGAAAGTCAGAAGAAAGGTTTTAAGGTAGGACAAGCTCAGAAAGATCAGGTGATTTTTATGAAAAGGTTTTTGAAAGGTCAGGAAAATTGGACTGACTATCAACTAAAGAAGAAATCTGCTGATGAAATCTTCTTCCTGTATCTTCAAGCCTACAAAAGTCTTTACTACAATGTTCCATCTGATGTACACCCCTCAATGAAGAAGAAGGATGCTCAGAAGAAAGAAGTAGCAAAATTGGACTCAGAGCAAGTAAGTAAAATGTTGATTACTTTGCCTACTATCATACATGCTGATCCAATTAGCTGTAGAAGACCTATTATTGATTGGGAGATCAACCATGATAGATTAGGAAAATCATGGAAAATAACAAGGGTTGGGGGTCAGTTTGCTATCTTCAAGAATTTTGAAAATTTAGTTAGAGCATGTGACAGAGCAGACTTGGAAGAATTGTGGAATCTAGTGCAGATTAGACTAGACACAACTTCTAGTACAGATGCTAAGGAACAAGAACTTTGGGTAGAATTCAATAGGATGTTTGATCCTGATCCCAAAGATGTTCATTGGAAATTTCCCTATTATGATCCTTCAACAACTTGGGAATTTCTAAGCCATAGCAATATTCATCACCTTTTCACACAGAGTGGGATAGAACTCTTTATGTTGGCTGAGAAAGAGTATCCACTTAGTTATGAAGTGCTTAAAACCATGATCTCCAAGAGATTAAGGTGTGACAAAGATGATGAGAACTCAGAAATTGTTCAGAGTTTGCTGAGCAGCATATCTGAGCAATATGAAAGAAAAAGGAAGAACAGAGAGTGAAGGTTTTTGGAAGAGTTCTATCAAATCCTCAAGGTATGTATTTTATTCATCAGAAACTTGTGTATTTTAATGGAAATAACAAGTTTAGGGGAGGATTGTTGGGAATAAAATGTTCAAGTCAAAGAGCCTGCCAAAGATGTTAAAGAGCCTGCTAGTTGATTTTTGAAGAGTACGAAGATGTTCTACCAGTACCTTCTGGGTAGAAGGTACTGCTAGCTGATGAAGAGCCTGCCAAGCTTATGTCAAGTCGATTAGATATTTTGTAATAGATATTTAGTTGAATTATTAGTCTTTGTACATTGTTATACGTTATGTAGAATTAGTGTAGTCCTCTGTGGTTCACAGAAGAATATGGCAGAGTTGTACATTGGTAGTTGTATTTAATTGTAGGCGCCAATATAGTCAAAGTATAGTTTTATATTCAACCACTTGACACTCTTGTAATAAGATATCCTTATCTTATAAAAGGATATCTTAGTCACCACTTCATGCATGCATCTTTACCAACTATTAACCAAAAACCAAACTATCTCTCAAGTAACTTAGTTACTTCAAATCACAAATCCTTTTACAATCTTAGATTCAAGATTACTTTGTAATCCCGGTGATACTTAGATCATCCGTATTATTTCATCAATAATATTGAATCGTTTTGTGTTAACCAAAGTTGTGTTCTTTGTTCATTGCATTCTCTCGTTTATTTAAACTCACCACCTTGTGTTCTTTTAAGTGTGTTGTAGTAGATTCCGCATGCTAAACACATTCAATACATAAATATCTCTCAAACACATTACTAAGATTCATATCCCAAGTGTTTGAACTTCGAACAAAACCGTTCCACAGTATTCAAGGAGGGTTTTGATGCCTTCTCCCCTCTTCCCAGACGCGCCTTAGCCACAAGAGGAAATTATAACATCATCATTTTGGCTTGTTGGGTTGACCTTGAGCTCGACAGGAGGTGTGGCAGTAGGCGTGAAATGTTGTGACAAATTTTTCTTGTTTCATCTCCTTTTGTTTGATTTGAGATTGGAGTTGAAGACAAAATGGTGATGAAGAGGGTAGCAGCGAAATCAGAGATGAGAGGGAGAAGAGATTCAGTAGTAGCAGAAGATAAGAGGTGGGGGAGGAGAGAGGGTAGGTGGGGCGTTTTTATTAAAGCCTTTTTCCTTTTCTTTTTTTTTTGTATTAATAAAAGTGAAGTAAATAAAAGTAAGTATATAGAAAGAGTATAAGTGTATGTTTTTGAAATTACAAAGGAGATATTTAAACTAGTAGTTGTAAGTGTATTCCGGGCCTCGCCGAGACTTAATTTGATAAGAGCTTTACGGGTTATCGTGAACACGGAAGATATAGTTTAGGTGTCGTCTTTCTTCAGACTGACATATAATATAATCCATTGGCTCCGGAATGAAATCATAAGAGTTAATTTTTACTAATGTGTTGTCGGTACGCGTGTGGTGTCGTTCTCTCGATTCGTGCAGTTTAGTTACCAGTTATACGCTAGGGGGATATGTAACTTCTAAAATAAATCATTTTGAGTCTTAAATGTTAAGTAAAGGCTTGGGAAATTCGCGGTTGTTACATGAACACTTGTGACACTTGGTTTTCTTTATTGCATGTAGGATTTATTTAGCCTTGTGTGTTTATTTATTTGTTTGTTTTATTTTATTTGCTTCCGTATGTATGTTTAATTTTTATTATTATTGATTCATGTTCAAAACTAAATTGTGAAAATGCTTTATCTTGTTTTTAACTTCGTCTTAACTACATATAAAGGTATTTTGCAAAAGATAAGTGTAAGGGAAATCCAAATCGGTTTATTAGAACAAATGAACATGAATCGTAACAATATTAAATTAACATACATATTAGTAATTGTTTGAGTCAAATGATTGTATCGATTCATAATGATATTTTGCAGGAATTCCAGGAAGTAAGGTATAGGTTTTTCCAGAAATTTTCCGGAAACTTAACATGAGAATTCTGTCAGATCATTTCTGACGGCGTCAGGCATTACAACCTGACGGCGTCAGGTTTTAATTTTCTGAAATTTTTGAAAGTTTTGTTTTTCCTCCAGAATCATAAAAAGTTTTTATTAAATCTCTAACTTATAAACTCCAGGAATCTGCAAAATAATCATTCCACAAGCATTATATCCTTATATAGATTTATCCCGCCGATGTTATGCAGGTTTTCGTGTTTGTTTTCTCAGGTTTAACAGGTTATTTTGGACAAGGAGATGTATGTGGAATCTAGCTTTTGGCGATGCTTTAGTCTTGGAGCTTCAACATTACCTTGGAAGAAGATCTAACCATGTTACCTCTTTATCCACCGAGCGAATCAGGGGAGTATTTGATTTCATTCTTTTACCTTATTTACTTTTACATCTTGTTATTTGAACATTGGGGACAATGTTCATCTTAAGTGTAAGGGGGGGGGGGGGTAAAGTACGATACTTTAGAGAATACAATTGCACTTGATTTTTGTTTGTTTAATGGTAGATGTGTAATAAAACTGAGAGAAATACCTGTTAAGGCAATTTTAGTGCCAAATTTAAATTTTTTTACAACATATAGGAGTGAAACTTTGATCTTAATGAGCGTCTCACGGATAGGAGTTATATGCCTTAACAGGTATTTTTCTCAGTTTTATTACACATCTACCATTAAATAAACGAAAATCAATCGTAATAGCATTCTCTAAAGTATCATACTTTACCCCCCCCCTTACACTTAAGATGAACATTGTCCCCAATGTTCAAATAACAAGATGTAAAAGTAAATAAGATAAAAGAATGAAATCAAATACTCCCCTGATTCGCTCGGTGGATAAAGAGGTAACATGGTTAGATCTTCTTCCAAGGTAATGTTGAAGCTCCAAGACTAAAGCATCGCCAAAAGCTAGATTCCACATACATCTCCTTGTCCAAAATAACCTGTTAAACCTGAGAAAACAAACACGAAAACCTGCATAACATCGGCGGGATAAATCTAGATAAGGATATAATGCTTGTGGAATGATTATTTTGCAGATTCCTGGAGTTTATAAGTTAGAGATTTAATAAAAACTTTTTATGATTCCGGTAGAAAAACAAAACTTTCAAAAATTTCAGAAAATTAAAACCTGACGCCGTCAGAAATGATCTGACAGAATTCTCATGTTAAGTTTCCGGAAAATTTCTGGAAAAACCTATACCTTACTTCCTGGAATTCCTGCAAAATATCATTATGACTCGATACAAGCATTTGACTCAAACAATTACTAATATGTATGTTAATTTATTATTGTTACGATTCATGTTCATTTGTTCTAATAAACCGATTTGGATTTCCCTTACACTTAACTTTTGTAAAATACCTTTATATGTAGTTAAGACGAAGTTAAAAACAAGATAAAGCATTTTCACAATTTAGTTTTGAACATGAATCAATAATAATAAAAATTAAACATACATACGGAAGCAAATAAAATCAAACAAACAAATAAATAAACACACAAAAAGCAAATAAAGCTTGGGTTGCCTCCCAAGAAGCGCTTTTCTTTATTAACGAGTCTTGTAGCTAGACTCAAAGTCACCGTACATTACGTGATTCCATCATTGGTCACGGTTTCTAGGCCATTCTCATGTCCGGTTTTATATTCTGGTCCTAATTTCAGACAATCCTTGTAGAAACCGGATATCCTTTCCATAACATAGTCTACTCCTTTACTTCTATCTTCATCATTCCTATAGTAGACCGCTTGCTTAAGCTCCTTCTCAACATTTGACAAGTGTTGGAATTGCTCTATCTTATATGGCATTTGGTAGTTTACCTCGTCGGTCTCATCCTTAAATCTAACTATCCCTAAGGAAGGTTCATAAGTCATTCTAGAGACCTCAACAAATGGTTTTCCAAAAACTACTTGAGTTAAGCATGCATCGACTATTGGCCGGATATCTTCTACAATTACAAAGTCGGTGACATAGGTGAAGTTTCCTACATAAACCGGTAATCCCTTAACTCTTCCCGTGAAGTTACTCATCCAACCCTTATCAGGGAACATCCTATACCCAAGTTGATTTTTCATTATCAAGTTGTAGTGGGCTCTAGTCATGATGTTTATGGGTGATCTAAGGTCGATGTAAGCTTTCCACACATGCAAATGTCCGATGTTGCATGGTATGTTGAGATTAGAAGGGTCGCCTATTTTTATAATTGGTCTACCTAGGAAGTATGGTGTCTCGGGGTCATCGAATAAGTCTGTATGATATGCGCGCTCTTCCTTAGTGGGTAGCCTATTGAAGTAGTCCTCATCATCATCTACTTCTTCAATCTCACTTTTCCTAACTTCTTTATCAACCTCGACTTTCTTAACCTCATCCTCAGGTTCACTATTATCCTCATTCCTATCAATTGGTTTAATAGTGACAATGTTGACGAAGTGGACGTGTTTGGATGAAGAGGGGTCTTTTACTTGGGGTCCGCTATTTGTGTTCCTAGCGTCCTTATGTGGAGGTGATAGCACTTGGTTATTGAGGGCTTTCAATAAGTTGTCAATTTTATTGGTCATCTCCGTTTGTTGTTGATTGAATTCGGATTCAAAGTTGGCCAAACGAGCTTCTTGAGATGCCATAAATTGGGACATCAATCCTTCAAAGTTATTGGTACTACCATAATTGTTGGAAGGATTGTTATTGAAAGTACGGTTCGAGGGTGAACTGCTTGATTGGAAACGATTAGGTGGTTTGGAAGAATTGGTTTGTTGTGCGTTTTGGTTTTGTTTCCACCTAAGGTTTGGGTGATTTTTCCATGAGGGGTTGTATGAATCACCGTAGGGGTTTGGCTCGGGTTTGAAAGTGTACCACTTGTCTCCCGCTCCGTCGGTACGCGAGGATGCGTAGTCCGCAAAAGCTTGTTCGGGGAGTTCCACGCAATCACGAGTGTCGTGGGGACCACTACATAATTCACATGAAGAAGTGATTTTATTCACTTGGCTTGAAGGTTTAGGAGCCTCGTAGGATTTTATAAGAAACTTGACTTGGTCTTCAAGTTCTATGATCCTACGGTTGGAAGTGCTTGAATTGTTCGAAGGCAAAGATATTGCTTTGACCGTTTTATTCAAATCACGGGGATCACTCCAACTTTCGTTGTCATAAAGAGCAAGATATTCCAGGAGAGCCCATGATTTTTCCGCACTTAGATCACGTAGCTTACCACCGGCCGATTGGTCAATGGTTTGCCTCGTGGAGAGATTGATATGGTCATAGAAGATTTGGACTTGGAGCCAAAGTTCTATGCCATGGTGAGGGACTTTTTGGAGTAAGTCCTTGAATCGAGTCCATGCCTCGTAGAGGGTTTCGCCTTGGCGTTGTTGGAACATCAAGATATCATTCCTTAGCTTGGTAGTTCTTCCTGGTGGGAAAAACTGAGCAAGGAAACGAGTGGTGAGATCATCCCAAGAGGTGATGGATCCTGCGGGTAGACGCTCTAGCCATTGACTAGCTTGGTCCCGCAAAGAGAATTGAAAGAGACGCATCGGGTCGTCTCTCGAGTGGCAACATCAAGGTCTATGGAATCAACGATTTTGAGAAAGTCCTTGAGATGTTGATTAGGATCTTTGGAACGAAGTCCATGGAATGCGCATCCGCTTTGCACCAACCGGATGGTGTCGGATCGCAAGGGAGTGACATTGGCTCCTTGAGTGAGCTAATGGTGTTTCGATAGCCATGGTGGCTAGGACGGGAGTAGTCTCCTAAGGTACGGGCTCTAGGAGGTGGGTGTTGTTGTGGTGGTGGGTTGTTGGGATCGAGGATATTACCACCTTCCATGATGTCGGATGGTAATGGTTTACGAACAAAGAAACGAAGAAAAAAAGATAGACTAAAGAAAAACCTAGAAAAATAAAATAAAATATAAAATCTCACTAGAAAGGAATCTAGTGAGTAGACCTAATAAAATAAAAATTCAACCTAAACAATAACTATTCCCGGCAGCGGCGCCAAAAACTTGATGCGTGGTTTTGCGACCTTACAACATGTTTTACCTCTCGAGGGATCTCAAGAGGCTTGCAATCCCCACCAGGCAGTGTACCTGACCGATGTAGTATAGTGAAGTGGCAAGTACCGGGGGATTGATCGTTCTCTAGGGGAATAGTGTCGTTAGGATTGAAAAACTATTCTAATAGGTCTAAGGGTGAGGGAAGATTCTTTTTGTATTTTTATATTTTTTTATAAAGCAAGTAAAATCTCGGGTTTGAAGGAGTGGGCGGAATTAGTTGCTAGTCAACTAACCCAAATAACTACAATTGCAAATAAAATAAAATAACTGAAAATAAAAAGGTTGTGGAACTTATATGGAGAGAAATGTGTTTACTTAGATTTCCTTACTCCCTAACTATCTTTTACCGGTTGATTAGTGTGTATTAATTGCGTGGATGACGGGTGTATTCCTTAATACCAATCGTGGGGTGGCGTACGTACTTCCCCAACTCTATAAGCTCCTACTTCACTCCTATGTCGAGCCGGCTAAGAAGCTCCTAACATGGGATCACTAGAATTCGCTCATGCATTAAATACAACCATAATAACCTTAGTACGCATTGGTTCATGTTTCTTAAGACGTTCAAGCAAGTTACCGTATAGGAGGTTAGCCAGTTTTCTTAAGCCTAACATCGATAAACAATCATCCAATACAATTAATAACACACCAACAACCAATAATCAATAGTTAGGTTTCATTAGATCTAAGCAAACACAAGATAAATCTAGCCTAGCATGTTAATTAAAAGACAAGAACAAGATATAATCAAACAACACATAGACATATTGAATGATTAAATGATCACTTATCTTCAATTAAACATGGGAGATCCAAGGGTATAAAACCCTTAAAAATGGCAGAAAATTCGTCTTAGGGTTTCTCCTCACAAAGTTGCACACTAATGACTAAAAATTATGAAAGTATATATAGGAAAACAGATCTGACGGCGTCACGTTATGGAGCTTGACGCCGTCACCTCGCCGCGTTTAGGGTTTCTTGATGGCCTTCTTGATGCCGTCCCTCTTTAATCCTCCAAAATCCACTCTGGCGCGTCAAGGTATGACGCCGTCACAATTGTGCTTGACGCCGTCTCTCTTTAACTTAAACCGTGACGACCTTGATCACCTTAAAGGGTGACGCCGTCAGATTTCCATTGTAAAACTCTCTGGCGCGTCACATGTATTTTGTCATATCCACCTCTTTTGCCAAGCCGTGACGCCGTCAGGAGCAATCCTTGACGCCGTCACGTGTACTTTTCCAGCAGCTTTGGAGACTTTATCGTTTTCTTCACTTTTATGCTCCAAAAATGTCCAAAATGCTTTCTTTTCCAGATTTCCTCTCCAAAGTACCTAAAATGACAAAAGAAACGATTTAGGGCAATATTTGATCAAATAAATACGATTTAGGGCTTAAATGACCCCCTAAAAGCGGTACACTTTTCGCTTCATCAGTTGGTTAGTACTAGTATTTGAACTCAAACTGCCCTAATAAGCTTCTAATAAGCTGAGGCTTATTTGATCCTTCTTTTTGGCATTTTTGTGTTCCATTTAGTGTTTTAAGTGGGAATATAGAAGTTGGCCTTATTTCATTGAGGTTTGAAAGACTTAAGTTCAAAAAACCATAACTGTTGCCTCAGAATAGTTTTGCAGACCTGCATAATTTCTGCTCAACTCAGTCTTTTGCTTGCCCCATAACTGCTTATCTGCTTGTGATTATTGCCTGGTTTTTGGATTTATAAGTAGCCAGTAGTATTGGCTTTTAGGATCTGAGCTTGGATTTCAATTTGTAGCTTATTTTTTAGCTTATTATTGGTCTGCAAGTAGCCCCATTAGAGCTGTTCTGAACCTGCATCAGTTTTGGCTTCTATATGCATCTGTTCTTGGCCTTAATTGAATAAGCAATTGATTTGATAATTTGGGCATTTTTGGTTTGAAAGTAGTCTGTTATATAAGCTTTTAGAATATGCTTTTGGTTTCCCCCAATCAGCTTTTTCCTAGCTTATAGATTGGCTTAAATTAGGCTGTCTGCTCATTGCTTCTTCCCTAATTTTATAACTGCATAAACTGCTTATTGGCTTATTTCATTAGCTTCTCTGGTCTTATCAAGTTGATTTAAGCTCAAATTAGTGTGTTAATCCATTTGTGAGCTTTTGGTAAAAATTGGTACTGAAGTGCTTATTTTGAGTGCTTATTTGAAAAAGCTTTTGACCCAAACTGCTTATTAGAGTTCAGAAAAGTTCTAATTTCATTTTTTAGTTTCAAAATATCATTTTAGATTTTTCTGTAAATTTTCATAATTTTCCAAATCATTTTGCTATTTTTAAATCATTTAATTAGTATTTTTTAGTTTTTAATTCATAAAAATAAAATAAAAATCAAAAAAATATATTTCTTTTTTCTAAAATTTTATTTTAATATTTGGAATTTAGGAAAATTATTTTCATATTTTTAGGGCTTATAATTTAGGATTTCACTTTTTAAATACGTTTTTTTAAAATTCGTAACGTACGTTTTAAGTTTAAATTTTCGTTTTAAGAATCATGTGCTTAGAATAGTTGTACTCTTAGCTTTTATATTTGTTTTTACTTGTTATTTCATTACATTAGTGTAAAAACCCCAAAATATCACTCTTATTCACACATTCACTTCACAATTCGACACCGTTACGACAACTTGACTTCAACCTTCGTTGGGACTACGACCCGGGGAAATACATTCCTTGTATTTTCTTTGGAATAAAAACACCAAATCAAAAAATGGCGCTGCTGCCGGGGAAGGCTTGAGAAGAGTTTGAATTTCGTTCGTTGAATCGTGTTTTGAAGACCCTTCCTCGGAAGTTCTTTGTTTTTATAAAAAAATATATATATATATACAAAAAGAAAATAAATAAAACACTTTTCCTAAAGTGTTTTCAAAAATACAAAAATAATATAACCTCACTTTTCTGAAAGTGTTGTAAACCATTCCGAAATAACAACAAAACAATCGTGAAATCATTTGATTTTCGGATTATCTTTAGATTACAACCTATACAAGGGGTTTAAGGAGGTCTTGACATTAAATTGCAGACCAAAAAGAGATCCATTCTTCTCTTCCGCCACTCTGCGAGTAATCTTAAGAGAAACGATATCGATTGAGGGATCGGTACCAAAAATATTGTGATTAATTTTCCTTAAAAATAAAAATCCAAAAATATTTTATTTTCAAATTTGGTTTTCTTTTTAAACCTTTGTTTGATTTTGGTGTATGCACACCCGTTATTCTTCTTCTAATCATCTTCTTTCACCACTCTCAAATCCCGAGAGGATTATCCGTTATAACAACCGTGTTCATTTCTCAACCGTTGAGGAAATGGACGACGACCCAAACAATCAACACCCTCCGGTGGGTGATCAAAATGCCAATCCAGGTCCCGATCTCCGACCAATGGAAGAATTACTCCAATCACCTTTCAATGGTGTTGGCAAAGCAATCGTGATACCCAATATGTTTGCAAATCAATTTGAAATAAAAACTGGGTTACTAAATCTTATCACCGGTATTTCCTTTCACGGCTTTGAAAATGAAGATCCTCATTCCCATGTCCAGAAATTCATCGACATCACTGAAACACTTAACTTAAATCACGTTCCTCATAATGTGCTTAAATTGAGGTTATTCCCTTTTTCTCTCGTAGGAGCAGCCCGGACTTGGCTTGATAAGGAACCTCCTAATTCGATTTTTACTTGGGATGACTTAGCCTCCAAGTTCGTGAACTACTTTTATCCTCCTTCTAAAACATCGAATCTCAGAAATCAAATCACTCGATTTCAGCAAGCTTTCGATGAATCGTTCAACGAAGCTTGGGATAGATTCAAAGAGTTGTTAAAGAAGTGTCCTAATCACGGATTTTCAACCTTGCTTCAAATTGATACTTTCTACAATGGGTTGAATCCATCTGATCAAGATTCACTCAATTCTGCTGCGGGTGGAAATTTTCTGACTAGAAACACTCAAGAAGCTTTGACTATCATTGAAAATAAAGCCAGAGTGAGGAATTCTAGAACTAGAGCTCAAGTTTCAAATATGAGCAACAAATCAGATAGCAAAACAGAAGAGGCTCTTGTCACTCTCACTAAACAACTTGGGCTTCTAATTAAAGAAAGACCTTCTCAACAAGTCAATGTTGTGAATCAAAAATGTGAGATTTGTGGTGGTCCACATCCTTATTATGATTGTCAAGCCTCCGATGGCCAAGGTTCGAATGCTACCATAGCATCAGCAACCTACAATCAGATTCAAGGATTCCGTCCTCAAGGTGCTAATAACCAAATGGGACCACCCGGCTTTTCTTCATTCCAAAATAATCAAAACCATTTCCCTCAAAATTACAATCATCAAGTCAATGTTGTAAACCAAAGTTGTGAAACTTGTGGTGGTCCACATCCGTATTTCGAGTGCCCAGCCGCCGGTGGCTACACTCAAGAGAGCGTTTATGCTGCTTCGGGATCCTATAATCAGGGAGGTAATGGTTACCAACCACAAGGAGACCGTAATCTGCTCAGCTACCGTTCTAACAATTTTCTCGGACCACCCGGTTTTATTGCAAATCAAAATCAAAATGTGCCAAATAGAAATAATCAAAATCAAAATCGGGTGACTCATGGTAACCAAAACCAAGGAAATCAAACTCATGGTTACCAAAATCAGGGAAATTATAACCGAGGCCCGAATCAAGGAAATTTTAACCAGGGAAATTTTCAAAACCAAGGAACTTTTAATCAGGAAAATTTTCAAAATAACAACCAGGGTTTTAATCAAAACAGCCGAGGGCAAAATCTTAACAATAATCAAAATCAAGGATTTATGCAAAACCAATCGCCCTCGGATGAGTTGTTGAAACAACTAATTCTTCAACAAAAATCCCAAGAAGAAACAACTAGGTTTTTGATTAAGGAAATGACTGAGATGAAGAAATCTTTAAATGATAGACCCTCGGGCTCTGGAACTCTTCCAAGCAACACGATCGCTAACCCGAGAGGCGATGTTAAGGCGATCACTACAAGGAGTGGTGTATCATATGATGGACCCACGGCTCCGACTACCTCTTCTTCTCTACCTCCCAAGGTAGTCGACCGTGAGACCGAGGCGACAAAGGACAAGGAACTTCCTACTAATAACGGAAGAACCGAAGACGTCCAACCTCCGGTTGTCCAACCATCTAAGCCAAAGGTTGTGCTTGAGCTCGAAGAAACTCCCGTAAAAGCCAAGCTTCCTTATCCTTCGAGATTGAATGATCAAAAGCTCCGCGAAAAAGCTTCAAATCAAATGGAGAAATTCTTCCAAATCTTCCAAGATTTGCATTTTGATATAAGCTTCGCGGATGCTTTGCTTCTGATGCCTAAGTTTGCTTCTACAATCAAAGGATTATTGAGTAACAAGGAAAAATTATTTGAAATGGCAAAAATTCCTCTGAATGAAAACTGCTCAGCGGTTCTCCTAAAAAAGCTTCCGGAAAAGCTTGGAGACCCCGGAAAATTTCTCATTCCATGTGAATTTCCGGGGATGGTTGAATGCTACCTAACTGAACCGAACCACCATCATCATCCTTGAAGTCATACAAGAAATCCCTCCTAGGTGTCATATGATAAGACCCACCTGAATCCATTACCAATTCAGTCATCTCATCATTCTCGACCACCACCAAGCCTTCTCCAAAGTAGGCGTTACCGTCGTCATCAGAAGAATCAGAATCCTGATCATGCTTACCCTTCCTGACGAACCCACTTGACTTCTTCATTGGACAGTCTCTCTTCAGATGACCCTCTGAATGACATATGAAGCACTTGAGTTTACCAGTTCCACCCCTTGACTTAAACCGCGAGCTTCCACAAGAATGAGCTTTCCTTGAATGATCTGACCCTCCCCTTACATATAACCCGTCACCAGTTTCTTCCTTTGTGCCTTCAGTTCTTTTCTTCAACTCCCTTGAATTCATCCTCAATCTCGAATTCATCCTCCATTGTCAAGGATTCCCTCCCATACAACAATGTCTCCACAAAGTTTTCGTAAGATGATGGCAACGACGTAAGTAACATAAGTGCCTGATCCTCATCCTCAATCTCGATATCAATATTCGCCAAATCAAGTATCAACTTATTAAACTCATCTATATGATCACCCAGTTTCGTACCTGGACTCATATAGTACGTGTACAACTTCTTCTTCAGATACAGTCTGTTTGCTAAGGACTTGTTCATCAAAGCAGCCTTTTCACCTGCTTCCATGTCCGGGGTAATGTCTCTAATGCAGCATCACATCCCAGCTGTACCATTAAAGCACGCATCTTTATTTGCCATAACCCGAAGTCATTCTTCCCATCGAATTTTTCGATGTCAAACCTAGTTATAGAACTAGCCATTCTTCTTATACCTTGCTAAAAACCTTGTCAAGTTGTTTCTTAACCAACTTTACCGACAAGCCTCACAAGCCGTGTGCAATATTCCCCTTGTTGCTAAAAATTTTTCTTGCAAATCGAATTAATTAGAATAACCCTAAACCCTCGATTTCGAACAAGCAAACCCGATCGTAAACTTGAACCCCAAGCAACCACGATCGAAACTTGAACCACAAGAAAAAAAAAATCCACAACAAGAAATTCCTTCAGTTTAATCGTCTTTTGAAAACCAAAAAACGATACCTGAATTCGACCTTTTAAAAAGTCACCTTTAATTAACATTTATTTAGGGACGGAGGGAGTTGTTTAATAACAAACAAAAAAGCCTCACGTGTAAAGTCTTCTTCTTCTCTGATAGACCTCTCGTCACCGCTGCTACAAACGACAGAACCCGAAACCGAACCTCAAAAACTCGATCTAGCACTCGAACTTCGATGACCACAATAACCGCGGCTCTTGATACCACTTGTTGGATAAACCTCGACAACAAACCCGAAGTTCGATCGCGGAAAACTAGATCGCGAGTTGTATCGAGCACAAGTAGCAGACACAAGAGACTATAAATAAACGACAAGAATATGCACACGATATACCCTCGTACCAAACCTTTATTAAAAACCTAATAAAGCTATTACAATGAGGAAGAAGAATGAATAACTAGCATCCCCTCATCTCTATTTACAGAGATGAGGGGTAGAAACCTTAGCTTGCCTTACACTCCAAGCTAACTAATCCTAGTTCTAGTCTACCACCTAATCTAATTACAAATAGGGGTGCAAACGAGCCGAGCCGAGCCCGAGCTTTACTATACTCGAGCTCGGCTCGTCAGTTTTTTAACAAGATCGAGCTCGGCTTGATCCGAGCCTTTATTCTTGTGCTCGAGCTCGGCTCGTAAACTTTGCACAAAGCTCGAGCTCGGCTCGCATATGCTCGAGTAAATTAAAAAGATGTTTTTTCACGAGCCAAAGCTCGGATTGAGCTCGCTTTATCTGCTTATGCTCACTGCTAGATGTTTTAACACTAACAAAACCAAACAAAACTGAAACAAATAAAAAGAAAAGAAACAACCATGACCATAACCATGACCTTATGCTCACTGCTAGATGCAACTCGACACACAACAAAACCCGGATACCAAACTAATATTGTTTATCAATTAACAAAAAAAGAACATAAAACCCTTTTATTTACATAACCCATTCGAACCAAAAGAATAAAAATAACTCGTTATGTTTGAGTTTGTTTCACACCGAGTCACAACCACGGGTGACTCGGTGTTACCCACCTTTTAAACCTTCGGATGAGAATAGATCTTGGTCGGAAAACTAAGTGGTGGTGCGTGGTGATGGTGTGAGAGGGTTTATGGGTGCGTATTGTTTAGAAATGGGTTAAGGGTTGTAAAAGATGAAGTTTAATGGTGGTGGTGTAGGAAGAAGAGGGGCGGTGAGTGTTGGTGCAGTTGGCCGGATTTTTGGCCGGAGAAGATGAGGGTAGAGAGAGAGAAGAGTGGGCGGCTGGTGAGTGAAAATGGGGTGAATAACCCTAATTGAGGTTATAAGTAAAGTATTGGGCTTATAACCTAGGGTGTTGTTAATAGTACTGGGTTTATGTGTGGTAAATTGGGGTGATATTGGTATCCTGATAGCAATTAGAAGTCACGAACAGTACGTTTTCAGATCGATTAAATTGGAGTGTATACCAATTAACGACCGGATAAAATCTAATTGATTCAAGTTTGTGAATGGTATTATATGTTTGCAGTAATTCGTTATCAGAATTTGGTTGATCAGCCTTGTCTTTTCTCTATCCGAAATAGAGAATATATAAGACGGTTTATAGGGGTGGTTATTAGTACCTAATAACTGTAAAACAGTTATACTCTGCACTTGCAGCAGAAACCGTTCAGCAGGAACCGTTCGGCAGGAACAGTTCACTATCGGCAGGAACCAACAACTATCAGCAGAAACCATCTGCTATCAGCAGAAACCATCTGCTATCAGCAGGAACCATACCAGCAGAAACCAAGCATTATCAGCAGAAACGAGCATCAACTTAATATGTTTTATTTGGTGAAAAAACAAATTCTAATGAATTTCTAACATAGCCAGGGGCTCTGCCCCTTGGACCCTGCCAGGGGCTGCCGCCCCTTGGACCCTGCTTCTCTCAGGGGCGTTGCCCCCGAACCCCCACCAAGGGGGCTACGCCCCCTTGGAACCCCCGTTAGTCCAGTTAATATCCAAATAAGTGTCGACCCTTATTTGCATATTAAACTCAATCTATTTTACACTAAAATACCAACAAACCTCCCCCATTTTAGTGTAATCATAAATTAACTAACTAGTTCACAGCAAACAATCAAACTAATGCATAAATGAAATGTCGAGACGATTGAATTTCACATTAGTATATTACACATTCCAAATATTCGGATATCAAGGTTTCTCGAAAGATTGAACCTTGTAATATCACTATTGAATACATGAAGATAATATACACATTAGTTTTTCATACACAATATCTTACTTGACACATTATTTTACTAGCCTATGTCCCTATCCTTTCTTTAAGTACATAGAAGCCAAGTCCCAACTTCTTGAAGCAGCTAAACTTCGTACTCAAATAGGTAATTCTTTTAGTCTTGCACCTGCAAATGCAATTTTTCAAAAGAATTATTAAGAAGAACACTTCAACCTTCCTTATCTTGCAGTACCGAACACATACCTTTGGGATAATTTAATGTTGTGTTCCAAACTCTAGATGTTAAGCTTTCCACATTCAAAATTCAGCACCTAACGTCATATTAGGTGGTGAATTGGGTATCTCAACATGAGAGTTTTCATATGGACTTTAAACCCAATCCCACAGCTGATCCTTTCACGAGATCTCTACATAACCCTTTGGTTAAATGATCAGCTAAATTCCGATGAGTTGCAATCCACTCAACGGATATGACACCATGCATAATGAGCTCACGAACCATGCTGTGTCTCACACCTAAGTGTCTTGACTTGCCATTATACACTTGACTATATGCCTTAGCCAAAGTAGCTTGACTATCACACCTGATAGAAATAGATGAAATCGGCTTTGGCCACAATGGAATTTCATAAAGCAAATTCCTTAACCATTCAGCCTCATTACCAGCTGCTGCCAAAGCAACAAACTCAGACTCCATAGTTGAGTTTGTTATGCAAGTCTGTTTCTTAGATGCCCAACTAATGGCACCTCCCCCAAGAAGGAACACCCATCCAGATGTAGAAGAATGATCTTCTTTATTGGATATCCAACTTGCATCACTAAAACCTTCAATTACCGAAGGAAATCCGATGTAAGTTAACTTATAATCCATAGTTCCTTTCAAGTATTGAAATACTCGATCCAAAGCTCGCCAATGAAATGTACTAGGATTGCTAGTAAACCTACTAAGCTTTCCAACTGCATAAGCAATATCCGGCCTAGTACTTATCATAGCATACATTAAGGATCCAATCCTTTTCGAGTATTCTAGTTGTGACACCGCTTTACCTTTATTAGGTAATAGCTTTACTTGTGAATCCATGGGAGTACTTGTGGGAGAACTTTCCTGGAAATTGAACTTATCCAAGATCTTCTCAATATAGTGTGATTGAGAGATTGAAATACCCTTGTTCTCACGTATGATCTTAATACCTAAGATCACTTCCGCCTCCCCCATATCTTTCATAGCAAATTTAGATGACAAGAATTCCTTTGTCTCATCAACTTGATCTTGGTTAGTACCAAAGATCAACATGTCATCTACATACAAGCATATAATGACTCCATTTCTAGAATCATCAAATTTACTATAAACACATTTGTCAGCTTGATTTAAAACAAAACCACTTGACAACACAATTTCATCAAATTTTTGATGCCATTGTTTAGGTGCTTGTTTTAACCCATAAAGAGATTTAACCAATTTACACACTTTGTGTTCATGTCCAGGCATAACAAACCCTTCGGGTTGTTTCATATAAATCTCTTCATCTAATTCACCATTCAAAAATGCAGTTTTCACATCCATTTGGTGAATTACAAGATTGTGTATAGCAGCTAATGCTAATAACAATCTAATAGTAGATATCCTAGCAACCGGAGCATACGTATCGAAATAATCAATACCCTCTTTTTGTCTAAAGCCTTGGATTACCAACCTGGCTTTATATTTATCAATAGTACCATCTACTTTCATCTTCCTTTTGAAGATCCATTTACATCCTAATGGCTTACACCCAGGAGGTAAATCAGCCAATTTCCAAACTTTATTTTGCAAGATAGAATCCATCTCATCTTGGACTGCTTCTTTCCAAAAAGCAACGTCCCTTGAAGCCATTGCTTCACCATATGTCATTGGATCTTTATCAACATTGAAACAATATTGATATTGAAAATTAATTTCACTTCTAGATCCTTCAACTAAATATAGTTGAAAATCATCACCAAAAGCTTTGGCTTTTCTAACTCTTGTACCTTTTCTTGGTTCAGTGCTAGTCGAAGGAATATCCTCGTTATTAACTAGTACCTTCGAACTATGATTCATGTTCCTTGGCCTAGGTATAGATGTGAATCTTTCTTCATCAAAGATTGCATCTCGTGACTCTATCACCGAGTTCACAGAAACATACTCATTTGATTCTAATACATAGAATCTATAAGCATATGAGTTTTCAGCATACCCAATAAATATGCAATCTATACCTCTTTCACCTAAAGTTTTCCTTTTAGGTTCCGTGAGCCTAACCACAGCCCTACATCCCCAAACCTTGAGAAAATTCAAGTTTGGTGATTTCTTGTGCCAAAGTTCATATGGGGTTTTCTTGTTGCTTTTACCGGGAATACGGTTTAGCAAGTAACAAGCCGTTAACATGGCTTCTCCCCAAAATCCTTCACTTAACCCAGAATAAGATAACATTGAATTAACCATTTCTTTCAATGTTCTATTCTTCCTTTCAGCCACACCATTTTGTTGTGGTGTATATGGAGCAGTAGTTTGGTGTATTATTCCGGTAGATTGGAAATATACCGGATCATAATACTCCCCTCCACGATCAGTACGTAAGATTTTTACCAAATCCTTTTGATGAAGCTCTACCTCTTGTTTATAAATACGAAATTTATCAAGAGCTTCATCCTTTGAATGCAATAAATAAATATAGCAATAACGTGATGCATCATCAATAAAAGTTATGACATATTTCTTGTTTCCTAGAGAAGGAGTAGCATGCAAATCACATAGATCACTATGAATAAGGTCTAACAGTTTGGATTCACGATTTGCTGTTTTAAATGGTTTTCTAGTGATCTTAGTAAGCATACAAGTTTTACACTTATTATGGTCTATCTCAATAGATGGAATCATACTCATTTTAGACATTTCTTTCATTCTTTTATAATGAACATGTCCTAGTCTAGCATGCCATAGTTCCATGTTACTAAGTTTAACACTAGAAATAGTATCAACCATACAAATCGAATTAAAAGTAGAAGGCATATCTAAATTAAGCATAATCATCCCATTACACAAATAACCAAATCCAACAAAAGAACCATGTTTCGACAAGATATACTTATCGGATTCTAACACTTGTTTGTACCCACAATTATTTAATAACACACCGGACAACAAGTTTTTCCGGATACCGGGCACATATAAAACATTACATAACGAAATTGTTTTTCCAGAAGTAAAAGTTATATCTACTAGTCCAATTCCAAGTATTGGTTCTGTTGCGACATTTCCCATTGTTAAAACACGTCCATCATTAATAGTTGCAAGTTCCTTGAACCATCTTCGGTCCTTGCAAACATGACATGTCGCACCAGAATCATACCACCAAGCAATTTCATCATCCTGTACATAGAATGATTCACAAATTAATGATACATAATTCAAATCCGAATTATTATTAATTGTTAATATTGTACCTGCTTGTTTTGGATCTCCTTTGGATCCACCACTAGTACCAGCCTCGTTTTTGCCTTTTCCAGAACGGCAATCACGCTTGAAATGTCCAGGTTTTCCACATTTCCAACAGCCACCATCGTTGGACTGTTTTGCTTTCTTTACACTTCCCTTTTTGTGATCGTTACCTTGAAACTTTCGTTTCTTGTTCTTGTTATTCGAACCCTTTTTGAAACTAGAATTAGTTTCTTCAACCATATTGACATTTGATCCGCCAATATCCTTGTCTTTTTCATTCACCCATGTTTTCTCCATCCTACGACACCCTTCCTCAATACTTATGGCACTTCCCAACTCAACCAAATTGTATTCTTCCTTCTTATGTTTCAAATTATTTTTGAAATCCTTCCAAGAAGGCGGAAGTTTGTCAATGATAGATGCTGTCGCAATGGATTCATCCATTTTTAAACCATGTTGGGTAAAGCGACCAAGTATACTAAGACACTCATTATATTGTTCCATAACAGAACGCCCATCTATCATTTTGTAGTTCATGAAATCACTAACTAGGAATTTCTTACTGGATGAATCTTCTGCCATGTACTTGGCCTGAAGCATGTCCCATAATTCTTTTGCAGATTCAATGTTTTGATAAATATCAAAAAGAGTATCACACATACCGTTTAAGATTGTTCCACGACATATGAAGTCATCATTCCAGAACTTGTTGCGTTTTCTGATTTGATCAATGGTTTCACCCTCCACTTCCTCCGGTGCTGGTGTTGTTAAAACGTACACAACTTTCATAGTTGTTAACAGGAATTGCATCTTCTTCTGCCATCTTCGAAAATCTTGCCCTTCGAATTTGGCTAACTTCACAAACTTTGATGTCATATCACGTACTGATTCTCCTGCCATCTTGTTCGAAATTTAATCGATCTTTGTTGTTTATGTGTGGTAAATTGGGGTGATATTGGTATCCTGATAGCAATTAGAAGTCACGAACAGTACGTTTTCAGATCGATTAAATTGGAGTGTATACCAATTAACGACCGGATAAAATCTAATTGATTCAAGTTTGTGAATGGTATTATATGTTTGCAGTAATTCGTGATCAGAATTTGGTTGATCAGCCTTGTCTTTTCTCTGTACGAAATAGAGAATATATAAGACGGTTTATAGGGGTGGTTATTAGTACCTAATAACTGTAAAACAGTTATACTCTGCACTTGCAGCAGAAACCGTTCAGCAGGAACCGTTCGGCAGGAACAGTTCACTATCGGCAGGAACCAACAACTATCAGCAGAAACCATCTGCTATCAGCAGGAACCAGACCAGCAGAAACCAAGCATTATCAGCAGAAACGAGCATCAACTTAATATGTTTTATTTGGTGAAAAAACAAATTCTAATGAATTTCTAACATAGCCAGGGGCTCTGCCCCTTGGACCCTGCCAGGGGCTGCCGCCCCTTGGACCCTGCTTCTCTCAGGGGCGTTGCCCCCGAACCCCCACCAAGGGGGCTACGCCCCCTTGGAACCCCCGTTAGTCCAGTTAATATCCAAATAAGTGTCGACCCTTATTTGCATATTAAACTCAATCTATTTTACACTAAAATACCAACAGGTGTTGTTAATAGTATTGGGTTATCTAAATGTTTTTTTTTTCACAAAATTGTAACATATTTGCTTTACCAGAAGAAATAAGTATGAAAAATGAGAGTGATTTTGTTATATTTAAGGCTCGATAAGGCTCGACGAGCCTACTCGATCTTCACAAGCTCGGCTCGAGCTCGGGCTCGATAAGTAAACGAGTTGATTTTCAGGCTCGAGCTCGACAAGGCTCGGCTCGTTTGCACCCCTAATTACAAAGTACAACTAAGCTAAAGTCCCTAATATTTGTTTAAGTTTACTACTAATATATAACAAGCCCGATATTAAAATTGTATGATCTGACAATCAAAATATAAATTTCTGCCAAGTAGAATAAAGTCTTCCTCATCTCGGTCAGTTCATGTTGGGTTTTCCCTACCATTTCACTATTACCTGACGAGACGAAATTTTCTCTTTATACTTTAAGCGCAAAAACACTTAATGAGCATGCATTAATTTTCAATACCATCAACAAGTTAAACAATTAATTTTGTTCTGCTTTCGATATCTCATTCAGTTTATCAAGAACTTAAGCACATTTTAGCTCGTTTTGAAGCTCTCTTCAAAGATAATACAACAAAACTTTTATGAATTAGCTTTAAATATAATATAGATATTTTTGTCCAAATTGGCCAAAAGCTTTTTTTTTTGCCAACAAATGTTCCCTTGAACGAAACTTAACTTTTTGCTAAAAAAATAAATAAAATAATAATAATAATAATAATAATAATAATAATAATAATAATAATCTTTTATATAATAAAACAAAACCCCTAGTGGGGACTTTTACATTTCAAAAAAAATCAAATCATACCTTATTAAGTAATAATCAAATTATTATTATTATTATTTTCTTAAATATTAAATAAGAAAAGCCTAAATACTTCTAAATTTATCCATATTCTACAAAAAAACGAATGTAATTTGTAATCATTCAATAAAAACTTACAAAAATATATGTGTCAAAATATAAAAAATTAAAACTTGAAAACGGTGGAGCAAGTTTTTCAAAGATTTGGGCTGAAACTTAAAATTCAGTATCATTCCCACTAAATATTTGAAGTCCCAACATTCCCAAATTCCTCCTCCATCAATCAAACTCGATCTCTTATCATTCATTCACGCACAATCATTGACACAAGAACATCTCCTCCAAATCTAATTAATATTAAAACTCACTACATTCGTAAATAACCCTAATTCAATACCTCAATCAAAGTACAATGGTTTTGAAGGTCCTGTTATAATAATTAAAACCCGAAATTAAAAATAATAATTTATTTAAATGATTAGAAAAAACCCTGCGCGTGCGCGGGCATTATATCTAGTAATAATAATAATAATAATATCTAGTGACTGAGTCCGGTTAGTATCTCGGCTTCCCACTAACTTCTTGTAAATCCTATGACATAAAGTGATGTTTATAAAAAAAATAATAATAATAAAAAAATATATAATAAAAAAAAAAAAAACCCATTGAACCTGAAGTAATGTACTAGTGACTGAGTCCAATCACCGGACTAACCGGAGATTGACTGATGAAGTGAAATTCTATGCGGATATGATGGACGAAGTTCGTTCATTTGTAGAGTGAAAATTTCTTGAAGATGAAGGATTGAAGGCTATTACAAAAACGTTAAAGAAGCTAAATTTGCAAACTACAAGATCATCTTTTGAAGTATTAACCTAGTCCGTCATAAAGAGGTATTGGTGCTGGTAGATAGGGAAAATCCAATAAGAGAGTCGATCACTTGTGATTGTTAAGTAGAATGATGAAGTATGGAATGGTGCTTAGTTTTCCACATGATCCTTATGATAAGGCTGTTGATCGATTTATGAGCCAAATTAACCCTTACAAACTATGGTAAGAATACAGACTAGATGTAACGCATTAAAATCTGACGAGTTCCTAAAATCTACTCTCACACCACTCCCACGGATAGGCGAGTGCAGTGGTGTTTCATCGTTGCTGAAGGCTTTATATTAACGATAATTTTACTCAACTGCTGATTCAAAAAATAGATTTGAACTTATTTGAAAGAAAAAAATGAATGTATATATGTTTGAGTTTTATGGAATTTGGAAATTAAAATACTCAAATTAACTCAAACAATTCTATTTGGCTTACTAGAATCTACTTTAGGAGTACAAAGTAACGTGTGAAGTCTTTTGCCATGCTATTTCATACCACTATTATGGAGCACAAACATAAAATATATGGTAAAATGGTAATAGTGCAATACATCAAATAAGATTTCATAAGATAACCTCACAAACATGTCAAAGTTGAAAATTTAAACACATATATGGTACGGTATAGAATGGTAGTAGAGCAATACATCAAATTGATTCAAGTTTCATTCATCAAAATAACGATTTAGCAGGATAATATAAACAACACAGAGTGATACATATACGTACGTAGTCAATTCACGAGCCATATGATGCCCAAAGTCTAATACATAAATCGACAATCTACAATTTGTATTGGTGCATTAGTTGTAATTCCCTCATCAAAATGATTTTGTAAATTTTACTTTGTTGGGCAAAGTCTGAAAGTAACCGAGGGCCTATATTCTTTCCTATTTTTTTATTTTTTTATTTAATTGAATATTTGACTTAAGCTTTTGGTAAGATCGGATTGTTGGACGATCTTACGATCATATACGCCACGATCTTACTTGAGCTGTGCACGATCCTACCGTTATGTGCTTATGGGATCATAAGGTATTACAATCTTTTGCGATCTTAACAGCTATGGTAAGAATAACATGCTTGAAGACCAAAGTATGTCAACATAAATTTAAACAGTGAAGTTATATATATGTACTTAGCAAATTAATTAATGTTATTTCACTCCTTCTTTATGTTTTAAGTAGCCCTGTTTCTAATTTCCTCAAATTCCATGTAAAAACTGCTACTTAAGCAGGTTGTTTCTAAAGTTATAGTTTTAACATAACGAGCCGATTAGTAGTAACAGAGGGCCTATATAGTTTTAGTAACGTAATATTAATAGCAAGCGGTAACCAAACAATGCTCAAGATAGTTTCCTAGATAAACCATTTCTAGTAATCAAAGAATTGTAGCAGAAACATAGTTGCATGACAATACTGATTACAAAATGTGAATTAGAATTTAGATAAATGAAATCGATAATAATACTACTGGTAAAAAGTCTTCACAAGTTCCCTAGAAAAACCATCTGTAGTAATCAAAGACTTGTGACCCGCAAATTTCAGTTGTTCAGGCCCAACCTCCACGCTAGCCACGGAATGAAGCTCTTCAATCGAAACCTTGGAAAAGCCCCCATCTCCCCATTCAGTCCCCCACGAGTTCTTTATTACGCAGTAGGGATCATCCTTAAATTCTTTTGTGTTGTTAAACCCAACAACCAACACAACATGACTATCTTGTTTGTTAAGTACTTCAGCCTGATATGTTGGGGTCCAAGGATGGCGGAACGGTTCACCAAGGTAAGCCCTCCTTGCAACTTCGGGATCCTTCAGATCACCCATTATTAGAAAACCAAGCATGGGATAACACAGACCACCTTGCATAAAATTTGTTGCCAGCATATATTCTAGTGTATCATTCTCACTCGTCACGACTTTTTTAACCAAATATCTTGGTTGATTCTCAGCATAATGTGTTTTGCCTGGGTCTCTAAACCAAACCCCTTCTCTCCCTGTTGCAAAGGGATAATCTTCTACGGATTGAAGGCCGTATGATTTACTGCGAAGATACTGACTTGCGGCGTTAATTGTTGGTCCCAAATGTTTGTTAGTTGAATGATGAAATTGCAATATGACAAACTGAATAACTAAATTATCTAACCATTGTAACATTACATATGTTCAAGTATTTATACTACACGAATGGTTGCCATGAACCATTGTGTTCATTCGAATGGGTCTCATCCAAACGACACACCCTTTCAAATATTTGTAACTAACTTATTTAACTAACATAACCATTAACTAACTTAACCGCTATTCGGTTATAATCTTTTATATTAACATCTTTGGTCCTTCGAGTTTATAAGTAGAAGCAATGTCGAGATTATTATCCCACATTCTCCTGTAGACCCTATAATGTGTTTAGACAAAGATTTGAAGAATCATTTACTATGTAACTTTATTTATTAAGACTTTAGTATATGTATGTATGTAATTATTTAAATGGGTCGAATTCTAGTATGGGTCAAAACTGGTAACCCAAACACCCGTTTAAAGTTAGTAGTAGTTAATTTAGTTAAGTGGCGGTTATTCCCAAACGACACAACGTTTAGAAATAACTGACACAACGTTTGGAAATGTATAAATATGTTTTCTTACAGAAAACATATCAACACTTATCATTTATCAATATAAGTTTATTGCAGTAACTTTGTTCTCTTTTTACTTTTGTTATTTGCATACACTTTTCATTCACAAAACAAACACAGACATGGTGAACATCAAACACATTCTCAAACAATCAAATGTTGGCATAGAACCTGTGACACAGTGGTATCAGAGCAAAGGCTCTAGACCATGGGATATGTCAACATCACAAAACACGGGAGGAATTTACTCAGGCAGATATCTACTCAGAGAAACACCAAATCGTTTGTATCAATGGAACAGTAGAAGGAAAAGTATTTAACCCAAAGCAAAAGAAATGTTAGTGAAAAAGGTTTTGGAGAATGAGGCATATAATGATGCCAGGATGAAGGAGAAACAGAAGGAAGAAAGAAAGAAAACCAGGAAAGAAAGACAAGCCAAATGTTACATCTGCAAAGAAAAGGGACATGCTTTTTTGGCATGTGGAAGTAGAAAGAAATTAGCGGTTGCAGAATCAAACCAAGAAGATGTGATCAAATCACAAATTCTTGATGAAGAAGTGAAATATCCAGAAACAGTGCATGTGATTGGAGACTTTATGCTTGAAGGTTCTCAACACAACACATGGAATGACATTTGGTACATCAGCAATCATTACAAGTTCCATCTTTGCCCCAGTAGAAAACTTTTCAAGAAAATACACTACAGTTTCAAAATGATAGGCAAGGAAGAAACAGAAAAGAAGTTCATATTTTCATATGGCATGGGTGATGTTGCTGTGAACACTGGAGAAGAAGAAATCATAATCAGGAATGTTCAATATACCCCTAAGGTATCATTAAACATACTCAGTTATGATCTCTTGGAGGAACAAGGGTACATGGTGAAGATTGACAACACAAAATGTACAATCAAGTACATGTATGATGAAACAAGGACTGCAAAGGGAAGTAAGACATGGACAGACAACATGGATCAGGCATGGGGACAAAAGAAAGCAATTATAGATCACAACAGATATTTGGATGGTTATTTTGAGTCACTGGATCCAAAAGAAGAAGGATCACTAGTCAAAGGATTGGAGGAACTCAGTTGTGATAGAGAAGAAGCCCATGATTATATTGATGATGACTTTATCAGTTGCAATGGTACACTTTATGCCTTGAAAGTTAATTCCTTTAATAGGTTTCTATCTTTCATTAATTTGATCAAAAAGGATGGCATAGTGTATAAGAACTGGGATGTGTTCAGTAGGAAATACATAGACATGATTAAATGGTTCTATATGGTGTATCTAAATTATGATTACTTGGATGAGATACCACCAATGGTTGGAGTGATAAAAATAGATTTGCTTGCATTACACAAGATAGTAGACAGTTTAGGAGGTTATGTTGCAGTCACATTAAGTGGCAAATGGAGCAAAATTGCACAGATGCAGGGACTAACAACTGAGGAAGGAGACACAATCAAAGGGTGTTTTCAAAAGTTTATAGACTTGGTTATGGTGTACCATGACACTGCTCAAATCCAATGGACAACAGAGAAGCCAGAATTTGAAAGGGGTGAAAGCAGTTGGACTGCAGAACAAAGGAACCCAGGAGGCTTGGAAGGATTGACAGTTAGGGATGGACATGCACAACAAGAAATAAACCGGCTTGGTGTTAGGAATGAAGAACAAATGAATGCAGGCACAAGCAGTGGAGGAAGCAGTGACTTTGATGTCATTGTTTGAAGATGGAAGGAAAAGCACTCAGAAGACTTTGATCTTAACACATTAGGGGGGAAATGTAGACCCTATAATGTGTTTAGACAAAGATTTGAAGAATCATTTACTATGTAACTTTATTTATTAAGACTTTAGTATATGTATGTATGTAATTATTTAAATGGGTCAAATTCTAGTATGGGTCAAAACTGGTAACCCAAACACCCGTTTAAAGTTAGTAGCAGTTAATTTAGTTAAGTGGCGGTTATTCCCAAACGACACAACGTTTAGAAATAACTGACACAACGTTTGGAAATGTATAAATATGTTTTCTTACAGAAAACATATCAACACTTATCATTTATCAATATAAGTTTATTGCAGTAACTTTGTTCTCTTTTTACTTTTCTTATTTGCATACACTTTTCATTCACAAAACAAACACAGACATGGTGAACATCAAACACATTCTCAAACAATCAAATGTTGGCATAGAACCTGTGACACATATCCCACATTCTCCTCCTTAATCTTGATCGTTGCTTCGTCCTAAGTCTTGAACTTGTTGGTCCCAAATGTGTTAGAGTCGAATGAAATTGCAAGAGTAAATAAAACTGAATAACTAAACTTCTAACCATTGTAACATTACATAGTATCGAGTATATATATTAAACGAATGGTTGCTTTGAACCATCGTGTCTGTTCACTAGAGGGTGTGTTTGTTCAAATGGTTATAACCCAAGCGACACACCTATTCGGTTTGTAACCGCCATAACTAACAACTATATAACTAACTATAACTAACTTAACCGCTATTCGGTTATTATCTTTTTAATAAGCATGTTTGGTCCTTCAAGTTTCCAAGAGAAGCAATGTCGAGATTATATTGCTCACATTCTTGATGCGTGGTTTTGCGACCTTACAACAGGTTTTACCTCTCGAGGGATCTCAAGAGGCTTGCAATCCCCACCAGGCAGTGTACCTGACCGATGTAGTATAGTGAAGTGGCAAGTACCGGGGGATTGATCGTTCTCTAGGGGAATAGTGTCGTTAGGATTGAAAAACTATTCTAATAGGTCTAAGGGTGAGGGAAGATTCTTTTTGTATTTTTATATTTTATGAAAGCAAGTAAAATCTCGGGTTTGAAGGAGTGGGCGGAATTAGTTGCTAGTCAACTAACCCAAATAACTACAAATGCAAATAAAATAAAATAACTGAAAATGAAAAGGTCGTGTAACTTATATGGGGAGAAATGTGTTTACTTAGATTTCCTTACTCCCTAACTATCTTTTACCGGTTGATTAGTGTGTATTAATTGTGTGGATGACGGGTGTATTCCTTAATACCAATCGTGGGGTGGCGTACGTACTTCCCCAACTCTACAAGCTCCTACTTCACTCCTATGTCGAGCCGGCTAGGAAGCTCCTAACATGGGATCATTAGAATTCGCTCATGCATTAAATACAACCATAAAAACCTTAGTACGCATTGGTTCATGTTTCTTAAGACGTTCAAGCAAGTTACCGTATAGGAAGTTAGCCAGTTTTCTTAAGCCTAACATCGATAAACAATCATTCAATACAATTAATAACACACTAATAACCGATAATCAATAGTTAGGTTTCATTAGATCTAAGCAAACACAAGATAAATCTAATCTAGCATGTTAATTAAAAGACAAGAACAAGATATAATCAAACAACACATAGACATATTGATTGATTAAACGATTACTTATCTTCAATTAAACATGGGAGATCCAAGGGTATAAAAACCCTTAAAAATGGCAGAAATTCGTCTTAGGGTTTCTCCTCACAAAGTTGCACACCAATGACAAAAAATTGCAAAACTATATATAGAACTTAGTGGCTGACGGCGTCACGTTATAGATCTTGACGCCGTCACCTCGCCGTGTCTAGGGTTCCCGGATGGTCTTCCTGACGCCGTCCCTCTTTAATCCTCCAAAATCCTCCCTGGCTTATCAAGGCTTGACGCCGTCAGAATAAAGCTTGACGCCGTCTCTCTTTAGCTTAAACCGTGACGACCTTGATCACTTCAAAGGGTGACGCCGTCAGATTTCCTTTGTAAAACTCCCTGGCTTATCATGTGTATTTTTCATATCCACCTCTTTTGCCAAGCCGTGACGCCGTCAAGTGTACTTTTCCAGCAGCTTTGGAGACTTTGTCGTTTTCTTCACTTTTATGCTCCAAAAACGTCCAAAATGCTTCCTTTTCCAGATTTCTTCTCCAAAGTACCTAAAATGACAAAAGGAACGATTTAGGGCAATATTTGATCAAATAAATACGATTTAGGGCTTAAATGACCCCCTAAAAGCGGTACACTTTTCGCTTCATCAAATACCCTTACACTTGAGATTTGCTTGTCCTCAAGCAAATGCGCTTTTATTCTAATCAAAATACAAGTTAGGGGTCATTTAATGCTAATATAAAAGTAATTACAACAAATAGTCGTTCCACTTTAATCATAATAAGCACGGAGATTACAAACTAGCACCTCACAAGTAGTGTTTAGATACTCACATCTCTCAGGTGTCATCAAAAATAAATCTCATAAATGAAAACGGATAATATCTCTCACTACCTGTCATAGCAAATAGATTACCATAGGCTTGGGAAAGGATCAAAAACCTTCTCCACTAGGCGTAAGCACCTAAGATAAACTATCAAAGAGGGCTTTTAAACGGGTTATAACGTTAGGTGTTGGGATATGATAAACACGGATTTGTTGGATAAGGGATATTTTACTGGTGGCGAGTTAAAGATCTTGATTAATTACATGTACAATATGGCGTTGCTAAGCCAAGACTAGACTCGACTTAAGCTAAAAACAAAATAACAAAAACATAAAATAAACATAAAATGAAACGGGATGGTAGTCCGTATGTTTTTTCTACTTTTTTTTTTTTTTTTTTTTTTTTTTTTTTTTTTTTTTTTTTTTTTTTTATACACTCTTGCCCTACCATCCAAAATAATACATCATAGGGGCGTTGCATTCCCCTTACACTTGAACTTTTACATAACTTTACAAATAACTATTCTAATGACTCGAATTAAGATAATCGAAACACTTGGAGTACTTTTTAAAATATTTAGCACATATGGGGGTAATAATGTTGTTCTTCCCCATTACTCCATTACACTAGTACTTTACCCATGAGTCCCAATCGTCCCAAAACAATATGTACAAGGATATGACTCGACTTAGCAACCATGTAATCAATTAGATAATTAACTTGGGGTTTAAACAAATGTTGTCACAATAATGCACTAAAAATGAGTGCATACAAGGTAGGCTAAGGCGATTTGGGTGTACATTTAAGTGGGGTGTAAACAAATTCTTCCTTTAAGTAAAATGCTTAAAGGTCGAAACGAAAAGATAGGCTCTGATCATGTAGTAAATCTAACTACACGAATGTAGTCTCACTTGTGGCCTCGGAATGGTCCTAACGCAAGTTCTAGAATCTAAGTGCTACCGGTACACACATCATAGCATAAATGCTTTTCCTACCAATTCTAGGGGCGAACCTCACATATTTGGGGTGGAAAATTTTTTAGTGGTACGGTTTTTGTGCTAGTCATATAACTCCTATCCGTGAGACGCTCATTAAGATCAAAGTTTCACTCCTATATGTTGTAAAAAATTTTAAATTTGGCACTAAAATTGCCCTAACAGGTATTTCTCTCAGTTTTATTACACATCTACCATTAAACAAACGAAAATCAAGCGTAATAGCATTCTCTAAAGTATCGTACTTTACCCCCCTTACACTTAAGATGAACATTGTCCCCAATGTTCAAATAACAAGATGTAAAAGTAAATAAGGTAAAAGAATGAAATCAAATACTCCCCTGATTCGTTTGGTGGATAAAGAGGTAACATGGTTAGATCTTCTTCCAAGAGAATGTAGAAGCTTCAAGACTAAAGCATCGCCAAAAGCTTGATTCCACATACATCTCATTGTCCAAAATAACCTGTTAAACCTGAGAAAACAAACACGAAAACCTGCATAACATCGGCGGGATAAATTCTATATAAGGATATAATGCTTGTGGAATGATTATTTTACAGATTCCTGGAGTTTATAAGTTAGAGATTTAATAAAAACTTTTTATGAAAACAAAACTTTCAAAAATTTCAGAAAATTAAAACCTGACGCCGTCAGGTTGTAATGCCTGACGCCGTCAGAAATGATCTGACAGAATTCTCATGTTAAGTTTCCGGAAAATTTCTGGAAAAACCTCTACCTTACTTCCTGGAAATCCTGCAAAACATCACTATGACTCGATACAAGCATTTGACTCAAACAAATACTAATATGTATGTTAATTTATTATTGTTATGATTCATGTTCATTTGTTCTAATAAACCGATTTGGATTTCCCTTACACTTAACTTTTTGCAAAATACCTTTATATGTAGTTAAGACGAAGTTAAAAACAAGATAAAACATTTTCACAATTTAGTTCCGAACATGAATCAATAATAATAAAATTAAACACACATACGGAAGCAAATAAAATCAAACAAACAAATAAATAAACACACAAAAAGCAAATAAAGCTTGGGTTGCCTCCCAAGAAGCGCTTGTTTTTGTTCGAGTCACGAGCCTGACTCTACCCTTATTTAACGGATAAAGGAGAGGTTTTCCCTACACTTAGGGTTAAGTGCGGGTGATAGTAGCGATACACACCGACTCGGTATGAGTATGCCACGTGAGGAAAGAGTGGTGGATGAATTATATGCTCAAAGATGTGGGATCCAATCATCATAACCTTACTTAGTTCAATTGGGTCAATGAGTGAATTGAAGTTTTCTCCTAGAAAGGGATCATCTTCTATCAACTTCGAGAGACTCCAAGTTAAGAATCCACTTTGACCTAATAAACCCGGTTTAAACCCATAATGTTTCTTGTGATCAATCATAAATGGGTGATGTAAGTATGTAAGGTCATGGTTCACTCCTATGTTAGCTTCCACTCCACATGGCCTAGAGTCTACTACCTTAATCTTAACATTACCCGGACTACATGGTTTGATGGGTGGATCGGGACCTTTTTCAATTCCTAAATTCACATCTAAGGATGGAAGATTAGGTAACGGTTTTGGTTGAGGCTCCGGTTCATCAAAAATAGGAAATCCCCTAGAACTAAGAGTAAGGTTGTGATCACTATAAGCATTCAAACCTATATCCTCTAGTTGTGTTTGGTTCAAAGGTTCTACCTCCATCGGGATTCCTAAAGTCTCTTCTACTTCTTCCGGGTAAGTCACGGGCGGTGTGTATGCCTCGAATGATGGTAGGACTTGTGGGGTACTTTGTAGGTTTGTGTTATTTACCTCATCCTTCCTTGTCTCTATATCAATTATATCCACATCATGTGTTTTAGTAGAATCTAACCCAAACATGTTCCTAAGTATCTCAAATCCTTCTCTAGCCATTTCAAGTTCTAAGTCCGATTCATAAGAATCTTCCCTGATAACATGATTACTATGTTCAATTTGCCTAAAGGATTCATCATGTGTTCCTTGAGATTCAAAGTCATTGATCATAAAACCTAGGTCTTTTTGCTCAATATGCTCATGTTTGGCTAAATCCTCCTCAATTGTTTCCTCAAGTTGTGATGTATACGAACCCATTAATTCATTAAACTTATGGTTCACGGTTAGGAGGCTTTCCTCAAAAATTTTCCAAAGGGTCTTATTAAAAGGAGTTGATCCTAACAATGATTGTTTAATAGAAGCCACACATGCACATAATTCATCAAACCTATCAAACTTTATACCCATCTCCTCTTGTATATATCTAAGATCACTTAAAAATTCATTGGAACAACAAGAAGCAAATCTATCCGTGTAAAGTAATTGTTCCTCTATTGTTAATGATCTAAATGGAATTTCATCCGCCATGGTGAAAAATGAAAATGGTTTTACAAACAAAGGGCACAAAGAAAACGATAGACTAAAGAAATCTAATAAAAAGAAAATAAAAATCTCACTAGAAAGGAATCTAGTGAGTAGACCTAATAAAATAAAAATTCAACCTAAACAATAACTATTCCCCGGCAGCGGCGCCAAAAACTTGATGCGTGGTTTTGCGACCTTACAACAGGTTTTACCTCTCGAGGGATCTCAAGAGGCTTGCAATCCCCACCAGGCAGTGTACCTGACCGATGTAGTATAGTGAAGTGGCAAGTACCGGGGGATTGATCGTTCTCTAGGGGAATAGTGTCGTTAGGATTAAAAAACTAATCTAATAGGTCTAAGGGTGAGGGAAGATTCTTTTTGTATTTTTATATTTTATTAAAGCAAGTAAAATCTCGGGTTTGAAGGAGTGGGCAGAATTAGTTGCTAGTCAACTAACCCAAATAACTACAAATGCAAATAAAATAAAATAACTGAAAATGAAAAGGTCGTGTAACTTATATGGGGAGAAATGTGTTTACTTAGATTTCCTTACTCTCTAACTATCTTTTACCAGTTGATTAGTGTGTATTAATTTCATGGATGACGGGTGTATTCCTTAATACCAATCGTGGGGTGGCGTACGTACTTCCCCAACTCTACAAGCTCCTACTTCACTCCTATGTCGAGCCGGCTAGGAAGCTCCTAACATGGGATCACTAGAATTCGCTCATGCATTAAATACAACCATAAAAACCTAGTACGCATTGGTTCATGCTTCTTAAGATGTTCAAGCAAGTTACCGTATAGGAAGTTAGCCAGTTTTCTTAAGCCTAACATCGATAAAAAATCATCCAATACAGTTAATAACACACTAATAACCAATAATCAATAGTTAGGTTTCATTAGATCTAAGCAAACACAAGATAAATCTAGCCTAGCATGTTAATCAAAAGACAAGAACAAGATTGATGAAGCGAAAAGTGTACCGCTTTTAGGGGGTCATTTAAGCCCTAAATCGTATTTATTTGATCAAATATTTCCCTAAATCGTTCCTTTTGTAATTTTAGGTACTTTTGAGAATAAATCTAGAAAAGGAAGCATTTTGGACGTTTTTGGAGCATAAAAGTGAAGAAAACGGCAAAGTCTCAAAAATCGGCTGAAAGTCACCTTTGACGGCGTCACATTTAACCCCAGACGGCGTCATGCCTTGGCAAGAAAAGTTGGACGTGAAATTTACTCATGACGGGCCAGTGAAAATAGTATGTGAATTCTGACGGCGTCACGCTTTAACTTGATCGAGGGCGTCACGGCTTAAATCATAAGGGGACGGCGTCACGTTCATGGTTCGACGGCGTCAAGCCTTGATAAGCCAGAATGGATTTTTGAAGAGCTAAAGAGGGACGGCGTCAAGAAGGTCATCCGAGAACCCTAAAAGCGGCGAGGTGACGGCGTCATACTCCATAAGGTGACGCCGTCAGATCCAAAAATCTATATATAGTTTTCTAATTTTTTGTCATTAGAGAGAGCTTAGTGTGTGGAATTTTGGGATAAAACCCTAGGACGAATTCAGCTTCTTTTTCAAGGCTTTTTGCCTTGAGATCTTCCATGTTTCATTGAAAGATAAGTTATCAATTAATCATTCAATATGTCTATGTGTTGTTTGATTCTATCTTATTCTTGTCTTTTGTTTAACATGTTAGGCTAAATTTATCTTGTGTTTGCTTAGATCTAATGAAACCTAGCTATTGATTATTGGTTGTTAGTGTGTTGTTAGTTGTATTGGATGATTGTTTATCTATGTTAGGCTTAAGAAAACTGGCTAACTTCCTATTCGGTAACTTGCTTGAACGTCTTAAGAAACATGAACCAAACGCGTACTAAAGGTTTTTATGGTTGTATTTAATGCACAAGCGAATTCTAGTGATCCCATGTTAGGAGCTTCCTAGCCGGCTCGACATAGGA
The DNA here is from genome assembly GCA_021014915.2 of Artemisia tridentata subsp. tridentata. Taxonomy (NCBI): domain Eukaryota; kingdom Viridiplantae; phylum Streptophyta; class Magnoliopsida; order Asterales; family Asteraceae; genus Artemisia; species Artemisia tridentata. The sequence continues at coordinate 159,009,801 of CP139507.1, read as the reverse complement.
GTGAAGTAGGAGCTTGTAGAGTTGGGGAAGTAAGTACGCCACCCCACGAATGGTATTAAGGAATACACCCGTCATCCACACGACTAATACACACTAATTAACCGGTAAAAGATAGTTAGGGAGTAAGGAAATCTAAGTAAACACATTTCTCTACACATAAGTTTCTCACCACATTTTATTTTCAGTTATTTATTTTATTTGCATTCGTAGTAATTTGGGTTAGTTGACTAGCAACTAATTCCGCCCACTCTTTCAAAACCGAGATTTTACTTGCTTTCATAAAAACTATAAAAACATAAAAAGAATCTTCCTCGACCCTTAGACCTAATTAGAGTAGCCTTTCATACCTAACGAACACTATTCCCTGTGGAGAACGATCAATCCCCCGTACTTACCACTACACTATACTACATCGGTCAGGTACACTGCCTGGTGGGGTTGTAAGCCTCTTGAGATCCCTCGAAAGGTAAAACCTGTTGTAAGGTTACAAAATTACGCAATCAAGTTTTTGGCGCCGCTGCCGGGGAATAGTTATTGTTTAGGTTGAATTTTTATTTCTATTAGGTCTACTCACTAGATTCCTTTCTAGTGAGATTTTTATTTTATTTTTCTAGGTTTTCTTTAGTCTATCTTATTTCTTTGTACTTTTGTTTGTGATACCTTCCACTTACCGCATGAGTAACATTGGTCATTTGATCCCTGTTATTCGTGTTTTTCGCCGTGCAAATTTTCAACTACCCGTTCCCGCCCCCATAGTAGCAAACAACAACCTTTCACCCAACCACCACTTTGGTAACAATTCTGAGATGGAGGAGTCTGACCATGAGAATGACTATGTTAGTCCATTTTACTATTCAAACTCCGATGAGGATGCTGATGATGGAGAAGTAGTTAACGAGGAATGGGGAAAAGAGGAAATTGATCCCTTTAAGTATGTTGACCCTAGGACTAAGATCGAAAAGGATAGCCTCTTTAACATGCAATTTCCGTGTAAGATTGGTTATCATGATTTTTATGCTTATCTTAACTCATCTTTGCCTATGAACATTATCTCTCGCGCTAATTATAATAAAATCATGGTAGATGAGCTAGAATATCAAGGTGATAACATCGTTGCTAGGACTAAGCCACTACACGTATTCGTTGGAAGTTTTGTGTATTTGGTGGATTTTATGGTTATGGAGAACTTAGGAGAATTCATTGATAACAAATTAACCCAAGTCATTTTTGGAGAACCCTTCAAAAGGTTGACCAACCTTGACGAAAAACTTGTGGACGGGTTAATTACATTCTCGGATGGGGATGAAGATTTTGTCTATCAAATGCCCCGAGCACATCCTAGGTTTAAGAACTACCCCATCGAATCTTGCAATAGAATTATGCCTATCGACTTGTTAAGTGAGAATGATAAGAGGAAGGGGCTCAAATATCCACATGAGAAAAATAAAAGATACTATCATGGATGTTTGGAGCTAAATGATGAATACAAGAAAGATGAGGCAACAATTAGATGGCTCACACTCGGGTACGTGAGCATAAGCGATACTAGGTAGCGTGACTTTGAGTCTAGCTACAAGACTCGTTAATAAAGAAAAGCGCTTCTTGGGAGGCAACCCAAGCTTTATTTGTTTTATTTGCTTTGTGTGTTTATTTATTTGTTTGTTTGATTTTATTTGTTTCCGTATGTGTGTTTAATTTTTATTAGTATTGATTCATGTTCAAAACTAATTTGTGAAAATGCTTTATGTTGTTTTTAACTTCGTCTTAACTACATATAAAGGTATTTTGCAAAAGATAAGTGTAAGGGAAATCTAAATCGGTTTATTAGAACACAAATTAACATGAATCGTAATAATAATAAATTAGCATACATATTAGTATTTGTTTGAGTCAAATGCTTGTATCGAGTCATAATGATGTTTTGCAGGATTTCCAGGAAGTAAGGTAAAAGTTTTTTCAGAAATTTTCCGGAAACTTAAAACGAAAATTTTTGTCAGGTCATTTCTGACGGCGTCAGGGGTTATAACCTGACGGCGTCAGATTTAATTTCCAGAAATTTTTGAAATTTTTGTTTTCATAAAAAGTTTTTATTAAAATCTCCAACTTATAATCTCGAGGAATCTGCAAAATTATCATTCCACAAGCATTATATCCTTATATATAGATTTTTCCCGCCGACGTTATGCAGGTTTTCGTGTTTGTTTTCTCAGGTTTAACAGGTTATTTTGGACAAGGAGTTGTTTTTGGAATCAAGCTTATGGCGATGCATTAGTCATGGAGCTTCAACATTCTCTTTGGAGGAAGATTTAACCGTGTAATTTCATTATCCACCGAGCGAATCAGGGGAGTATTTGATTTCATTCTTTTACTTTTTGCTTTTACATCTTATTATTTGAACATTGGGGACAATGTTCATCTTAAGTGTAAGGGGAGGGTAAAAGTACGATTTTAGAGAATACCATTGCGCTTGATTTTTGTTTGTTTAATAGTAGATGTGTAATAAAACTGAGATAAATACTTGTTAGGGCAATTTTAGTGCCAAATTTAAAATTTTTTACAACATTTAGGAGTGAAACTTTGATCTTAATGAGCGTCTTACGGATAGGAGTTATATGACTAGCACAAAAAAACCGTACCACTAAAAAATTTTCCACCCCAAATATGTGAGGTTCGCCCCTAGAATTGGTAGGAAAAGCATTTATGCTATGATGTGTGTACCGGTAGCACTTAGATTCTAGAACTTGCGTTAGGACCATTCCAAGGCCACAAGTGAGACTACATTCGTGTAGTTAGATTTACTACATGATAAGAGGCATTAGGATTAACCCATTGTTTTACACCTGTGTTTTTGTTATAATTACATTGGCTACATTGGTCAAGTAATTCTCCCACACCCTTTGCGTTGTACTCATTTTTAGTACACGATACCCCTAGTACACCCCTCAGAGCCTATCTTTTCGTTTCGACCTTTAAGCATTTTACTTAAAGGAAGAATTTGTTACACCCCACTAAAATGTACACCCAAATCGCCTTAGCCTACCTTGTATGCACTCATTTTTAGTGCATTATTGTGACAACATTTGTTTAAACCCAAGTTAATTATCTAGTTGATTACATGATTGCTAAGTCGAGTCATATCCTTGTACATATTGTTTTGGGACGATTGGGACTCATGGGTAAAGTACTAGTATAATGGAGTAATGGGGAAGAACATCATTTATTACCCCCATATGTGCTAAATGTTTTAAAAGTACTCCAAGTTTTTCAATTATCTTAATTCGAGTCATTAGATTAGTATTTGTAAAGTTATGTAAAAGTTCAAGTGTAAGGGGGATGCAATGCCCCTATGATGTATTATTTTGGATGGTAGGGCAAAAGTGTATGCAAAAAAAAAAAAAAAAAAAAAAAAAAAAAAAAAAAAAAAAAATTTGAGAAAAATACAAAAAAAAAATGAGAAAATGAAAAATAGAAAAAACATACGGACTACCATCCCGTTTCATTTTATGTTTATTTTATGTTTTTGTTATTTTGTTATTTCGTTTCTAGCTTAAGATCGAGTCTAGTCTTGGCTTAGCAACATTGTATAGTACATGTAATTGATCAAGATTTTTAACTCGCCACCAGTAAAATATCCTTTATCCAACAAAACCGTGTTTTCCTTTTCCCTACACCTAAAGTTATAACCCATTTAAAAGCCCTCTTTGATAGTTTATCTTTGGTGCTTACGCCTAGTGGAGGAGGTTTTCGATCCTTTCCCAAGCCTATGGTAATCTATTTGCTATGACAGGTAGTGAGGGATATTATCCGTTTTCATTTATGAGATTTATTTTGATGACCCTTGAGAGATGTGAGTATCTAAACACTACTTGTGAGGTGCTAGTATGTAATCTCCGTGCTTATTATGATTGAAGTGGAACGATTATTTGTTGTAATTACTTTTATGTTAGCATTAAATGACCCCTAACTTGTATTTTGATTAGAATAAAAGCGCATTTGCTTGAGGACAAGCAAATCTCAAGTGTAAGGGTATTTGATGAAGCGAAAAGTGTACCGCTTTTAAGGGGTCATTTAAGCCCTAAATCGTATTTATTTGATCAAATATCGCCCTAAATCGTTCCTTTTGTCATTTTAGGTACTTTTGAGGAGAAATCTGGAAAAGGAGGCATTTTGGACGTTTTTGGAGCATTAAAGTGAAGAAAACGGCAAAGTCTCAAAAATCGGCTGAAAGTCACCTTTGACGGCGTCACATTTAACCCCAGACGGCGTCATGCCTTGGCAAGAAAAGTTGGACGTGAAATTTACTCATGACGGGCCAGTGAAAATAGTATGTGAATTCTGACGGCGTCACGCTTTAACTTGATCGAGGGCGTCACGGCTTAAATCATAAGGGGACGGCGTCACGTTCATGGTTCGACGGCGTCAAGCCTTGATAAGCCAGAATGGATTTTTGAAGAGCTAAAGAGGGACGGCGTCAAGAAGGTCATCCGGGAACCCTAAAAGCGGCGAGGTGACGGCGTCACACTCCATAAGGTGACGCCGTCAGATCCAAAAATCTATATATAGTTTTCTAATTTTTTGTCATTAGAGAGAGCTTAGTGTGTGGAATTTTGGGATAAAACCCTAGGACGAATTCAGCTTCTTTTTCAAGGCTTTTTGCCTTGAGATCTTCCATGTTTCATTGAAAGATAAGTTATCAATTAATCATTCAATATGTCTATGTGTTGTTTGATTCTATCTTATTCTTGTCTTTTGTTTAACATGTTAGGCTAAATTTATCTTGTGTTTGCTTAGATCTAATGAAACCTAGCTATTGATTATTGGTTGTTAGTGTGTTGTTAGTTGTATTGGATGATTGTTTATCTATGTTAGGCTTAAGAAAACTGGCTAACTTCCTATTCGGTAACTTGCTTGAACGTCTTAAGAAACATGAACCAAACGCGTACTAAAGGTTTTTATGGTTGTATTTAATGCACAAGCGAATTCTAGTGATCCCATGTTAGGAGCTTCCTAGCCGGCTCGACATAGGAGTGAAGTAGGAGCTTGTAGAGTTGGGGAAGTAAGTACGCCACCCCACGAATGGTATTAAGGAATACACCCGTCATCCACGCGACTAATACACACTAATTAACTGGTAAAAGATAGTTAGGGAGTAAGGAAATCTAAGTAAACACATTTCTCTACACATAAGTTTCTCACCACATTTTATTTTCAGTTATTTATTTTATTTGCATTCGTAGTAATTTGGGTTAGTTGACTAGCAACTAATTTCGCCCACTCTTTCAAAACCGAGATTTTACTTGCTTTCATAAAAACTATAAAAACATAAAAAGAATCTTCCTCGACCCTTAGACCTAATTAGAGTAGCCTTTCATACCTAACGAACACTATTCCCTGTGGAGAACGATCAATCCCCCGTACTTACCACTACACTATACTACATCGGTCAGGTACACTGCCTGGTGGGGTTGTAAGCCTCTTGAGATCCCTCGAGAGGTAAAACCTGTTGTAAGGTTGCAAAACCACGCATCAAAGATATAATCAAACAACACATAGACATATTGATTGATTAAGTAATTACTTATCTTCAATTAAACATGGGAGATCCAAGGGTATGAAAACCCTTAAAAATGGCAGAAATTCGTCTTAGGGTTTCTCCTCACAAAGTTGCACACCAATGACAAAAAATTGCAAAACTATATATAGAACTTAGTGGCTGACGGCGTCACGTTATAGATCTTGACGCCGTCACCTCGCCGTGTCTAGGGTTCCCGGATGGTCTTCCTGACGCCGTCCCTCTTTAATCCTCCAAAATCCTCCCTGGCTTATCAAGGCTTGACGCCGTCAGAATAAAGCTTGACGCCGTCTCTCTTTAGCTTAAACCGTGACGACCTTGATCACTTCAAAGGGTGACGCCGTCAGATTTCCTTTGTAAAACTCCCTGGCTTATCATGTGTATTTTTCATATCCACCTCTTTTGCCAAGCCGTGACGCCGTCAAGAGCAAGTCTTGACGCCGTCAAGTGTACTTTTCCAGCAACTTTGGAGACTTTGTCGTTTTCTTCACTTTTATGCTCCAAAAACGTCCAAAATGCTTCCTTTTCCAGATTTCTTCTCCAAAGTACCTAAAATGACAAAAGGAACGATTTAGGGCAATATTTGATCAAATAAATACGATTTAGGGCTTAAATGACCCCCTAAAAGCGGTACACTTTTCGCTTCATCAATTCTCCTCCTTAATCTTGATCTTTGCTTCGTCCTAAGTCTTGAACTCCGAGCATCTGTCGCATAGTCACGAACTTTAGTCTTGGTAAGGCCTTGGTTAAGATATCTGCTCTTTGTAGTTCTCCACTGACGTGTTCCACATTGATATGACCATTCTCTACGCATTCACGAATGAAATGATAGCGAATGTCGAAGTGCTTGCTTCTTCCATGAAAAATTGGGTTCTTTACGAGTGCTATCGCTGATATGTTGTCAACTCTAAGCGTTATCCTTTTTTCTTGCCATCCAGTTAATTCTCTAAGTAAACGTTTTAGCCATAAGGCTTGACATGCTGCTCCAGTAGCCGCCATGAATTCTGATTCACATGATGACAGTGCTACTGTTGGTTGTTTCTGAGTACACCAAGTAATAGGTGACTCTCCAAAATAAAATACTATTCCAGTAGTTCCTTTTCCTTGATCAGTGTTGATTCCATAACTACTGTCACTGTAACCTGTAATCTTGCAGTCGCCTTCTTTTTTGTATATTATTCCATGCTCCTTTGTTCCTTTGATATATCGAATTACTTGTTTCACTGCCTTTAGGTGATGATCCTTCGGGTCTTGCATAAATCTGCTAAGTAGTCCGACTGAGTAACTAAGATCCGGTCTTGTATGTAATAAGTATCTGAGACTTCCTATTAAACTTCGGTAGTAAGTTGCGTCAACTGAGTTTCCATCTTCCGCCTTGACCAACTTAGTGCCGGGATCCATTGGTATTTTTGTATCATTACTGTCCGTCATACTTGTTTCTTTCAAGATCTTGTTAATATATCCTGTTTGCTTGATTGTAATCTCTCCTCCTGTCTGTGTAACTTCTATCCCAAGGTAATAAGCTAGCAACCCTAAGTCGCTCATTTCGAATTTGTCTTTCATCTGGGATTTAAACAAGTCTAATTCCTTCTTTGGAGTGCCCGTGATTATCAAATCATCTACATATACTCCAACTATAAGTGTAGAATTCTTGTTTCTCTTAGTATAAACCGCTTGTTCGAGATTACATTTCTTAAAGTCTAATGACTTCAAGGTTTGATCAAGTTTCATATTCCAAGCTCTTGGTGCTTGTCTCAAGCCGTACAAAGCTTTAGTTAGCTTGTAGACCTTTTCTGAGTTTCCTTGTTTAATAAATCCTTCAGGTTGTGTAACATAGACTTCTTCCTTCAAGTCTCCATGTAAAAATGCTGATTTTACATCTAAGTGGTGTACTTGCCATCCATGATATGCTGCTAGTGCTAATATTAATCGAACTGTCTCTATCCTAGCAACTGGTGCAAATACTTCATCGAAATCTATCCCTTGTTCTTGTACATAACCTTTTGCTACTAATCTTGCTTTATATTTGATGATCTTTCCTTTTGCATCCCTCTTGGTCTTATAAACCCATTTGAGTCCTAGTGCCTTCTGATTTTCAGGCTAATCAGTAAGAATCCATGTGTTATTTTTGTTGATTGAATCAAGTTCAGTCTCCATGGCCTCAATCCATTTCTTATCTATTGATGCCTCCTTGTAATTACGTGGTTCTTCTTCCGTAAATAGTAAACTTGTAGTTTCAACTCCAGGTGCATCCCTATATACTTCCGATATATTTCTAAAACCTCGTACTGGTCTATCATCAAATCTATGATCTGAGCCTTCTACTGAGCTAAAAGTAGCTTCTCCTTCATCTTCTGAGTTAGGGTTGTAAGTGTATGTTGGTGGTGTGATTGGTGAATCTGGATCTCGTATTTGATACATATTATCATTGTTTTCTATGTTGACTGGTATAGGATTTTCATTTTCAACTTTGTCTACCACAAAACTAGCCCAAAATGTGTCTTGTGTACTCGCATCCTCTCCATTGTTATTCCAATCCCACGGTTTCGTTTTCATAAACTTTACGTCCCTACTAACATTTTTCTTCTTTCTTATTGGATAAAATAGCCTACATGCTTTTGATCCTTCCTCTACTCCTAAGTAAATCATTGGTATGCTTCTGGCATCCAACTTCTTCAAGTGAGGTATCGTTATCTTAGCATAAGCCGTGCATCCGAATATTCTTAGGTATTCCAGATTTGGTTTTCTGTTGTAGAGGGCTTCATATGGTGTTTTATCTTCCAGGGCTTTCGTAGGTACCCTGTTGAGTATGTAAATGGCGTGTCTGACTGCTTCCGCCCAAAAAGTTAAGGGTAATTTCATTGCTTTCATCATACTCCTAGTAGTTGATAAAACTATCCTATTCTTTCTCTCCACTACTCCATTTTGTTGTGGTGAGTATGGTGTGCTGTCAACTGTCTTGCTATACCATTTTCCTTACAGTATTTGGTGAAATCATTAGATGTAAATTCACCTCCTCTATCTGTTCTTAGCATTTTTAATTTCAACTTCAACTCCATTTCAACCTTCTGCCTAAATTCTTTGAATGTGTTAAATGCCTGATCTTTCGATGTAAGAAAGTAGGCCCACATGAAACGTGTACAGTCATCTACTAATAAGAAGATGAACTTCTTTCCAGAATGTGTGGCTGGACTTATGGGACTACAAAGATCTCCATATACTAAGTCCAATGGGTTCTTTGATCTGAATTTAGCTTTATTTGGAAATGTTGTTCTAATGTGTTTTCCTAATAAACATGCATCACATATCTGTCCTGCATGACTTATTCTTGGTATCCCTTCCACTAGACCCTTTCTTGTCATCTTGTCTAATGCGTCAAAGTTCAGATGACCTAATCTAGCGTGCCATAACCATGCTTGGTTATCTATGTTTGCTAAGAGAAAAATAGGTGCTTCTATTTGTAATCTAATACTGTAAAGTCGATTCTTAGATCGTTCTACTTTCATCAACAACTTCTTGTTCTTATCATACAAAGCTAGTTTGTTTTCATCCATGATGATCTTACAACCTATCTTGGTAAGTTGTCCTAGACTAAGTATGTTGCTTTTGAGGTTTGGAATGTAGTAAACATCCGAAACTATCTTTTGTTATTGGTTTCTACATCCTAACAATATTGAACCTCTACCCTTTATCTCTACATACGATCCATCTCCAAAACGAACGCGTCCAGTGATGCTTTCGTCAATGTACTTAAAATGACTCTTGGTTCCCGTCATATGGTTACTTGCACCATTATCTAAATACCATATGCTAGTATCGGTTGTAGCATATTTTCGGGGTTGTACTTGTCCTTCGTTCAACAAAACTTCTTCGTGTGTAGTCATCAATAGTGATGGTTCATCGTCTTCTAAGATAAGGTTTGATTGTTCCTGGGTTGTTGATGGTTTTCTGCAGTCTTTCTTTATATGTCCATGTTTCCCACAATTGAAACATTTTACCTTTCTTATATCCCACTCACGTTTATTCTTATTTGACTTATCTTTGTGAGTTGAGTTTTCTCCATTCGAGTTGTCTATGTTTCTATTATTTTGCCAGTTTCCTGGTGAGTAGTTTGATCTACCACCGCGTTTGTAAAAACGTTTTCCTTTCTTAGAGTGTTCGCCTTGTGCGAATAATAAATTATCCTGGCTTTCTACTTGTCCTCCCTTTCGGAGTTTTATCCTTTCCTCGAATGCCTTAAGTTTTCCATCGATCTCATCTAACGTAATGTTGTCGAGATCATTCGTCTGTTCTATGGATGCTACTATTTGAATGAACCTATCTGGTGTGGAGTCTAATAGCTTTCGTACTAAAAGTGATTCATCCAAAGTCTTTCCTAATTCTTTTGCCTTTGTGGCGTAGCCGTTTAGTTTGGTTGTAAATGCATCCACCGTGTCATCTTCCTTCATTTGAAGGGTCTGAAATCCAATCATCAATGATTGTAATCGTGCTTGTTGCACCCTTTCTTCTCCAACGTGTCTCCTTTTTAATGATTCCCATAATTCCTTTGACGTTTTACAACTTGCTACTTGTAAAATCACGTCTTCGGTCAACGCTTGATATAGGAAGGCCGTTGTTGCCTTATCCTTCTTATCGTCTACTTGCGTGTTTTCCTTAGGTTCTATCGCTTCCCATAAACCATGTGCTTCTAATATAACCTTAATTTGTATAGCCCAAACAGTGTAGTTTGTGTTTTTCAACTTAGGGCATTGGTATTGTGCAATTGGTGTTACAGGTTTTGATGTGTTAGTTGTATCGTCACCGGCCATCATAAAAGTGTTTATGATCTTCACCTTTAAAACATATGGGAAATTCTAACTAGTGTGGTATTTCCTACTACTACGGGAATAGAAATAGTTATCTGGGAATCCTAATAATATGAGATCAATATAAAGTTCGCGGGATTTCCTAATAGTATAAAATAAATATCTATACTATCTAAGTATGAATTGAAATCCAAAGTTTGGAATTTGTGACCTCGTTGTTGTGTAAAACACAAGCGTATTCCCTTTTGTGTCGGTACTTTGAGTATACACCAACTATGCCTTTTCTTTCCCTCGTCTTGTCTTCCAAAAACAATCCGGTTGTCGAATTGCTTCTACACTTCGTACCACGTTGTTCTTTCTCTTTTCTTTGTGTCGACTTGAAAACAAATCGTGCCCTAGATACTTGTTTGTCTCGGCCCCTTTTTTTTATTTTCCAAAGAACACTTTAAATGTTCTCGGTATAAACAACAAAGGTTTGTTGTTTGTTGTTTTGTTGTTTTCAACGTCTACGTGAACACAAAAGTCTCCAAATACCCCTCGGTATTTGTCCTAAAAACAAGCGAGTTGCTTGTTTTCCTTCCTACTACTACGACGGTAGTATCCAAACAAGGAGAGCGTTTTGCTTAAATCCTTGTTGTCCTCGTTGCTTGTCCGCGTTCCACAATACTTCTTCTTCTTTGTTCTTTGTTCCACACCGTATAAATCCACAACACACCTACAAGAATACACCACGGTATTCCCTGCAAACAATTGATCAGATTGTTCCTGTTGTTGTCGTCCTTGTATTACTAGCGTCTTCTCCAAACAATCCTTGATTGTTTTCTTAATTGGTATACCTTTTTCAAACCAAGCAACTTCCTTCTTCCAACGTGTTGCGTTATAGCAACAGTGGGTCTCTATCTTTCTTTGACGTCTTCTTTTCAAACTTTTTTGCGATAGATAGCAATAAATAGGTCTCGGTTTTGTTGTATGATTGTTGGTTGCCAACAAAGTTGTTTGTAAACAAACGTTTTAGTTCTTTGTTGCGCATAGAATCACACCCACAAAACTAACAAGTCACCACTTCGTTTGGTGCCTTTTCGTTTGCAATTTCTACACAAGTACGGTCGTGCACTACTTTCCTTGCGTCCTAGTTATCCAGGCAATGTCCCTTTTTGTTTGAACGTTGCATGTTTCTTTGTCTGAAATAGGTTTCAGTGTATAAACTCTCTGTTTTGGTTTCCTTATGTCTCGTTAAGGTTTTTTTGGTTTTTTGATATGGTTGTATGTAACGAGTGTTGGCTCTTGATGCCAAATGTTGGTCCCAAATGTTTTAGAGTCGAATGAAATTGCAAGAGTAAATAAATCTGAATAACTAAACTTCTAACCATTGTAACATTACATAGTATCGAGTATATATACTAAACGAATGGTTGCTTTGAACCATCGTGTCTGTTCACTAGAGGGTGTGTTTGTTCGAATGGTTATAACCCAAGCGACACACCTATTCGGTTTGTAACCGCCATAACTAACAACTATATAACTAACTATAACTAACTTAACCGCTATTCGGTTATTATCTTTTTAATAAGCACGTTTGGTCCTTCAAGTTTCCAAGAGAAGCAATGTCGAGATTATATTGCTCACAGAACTCCGAGCATCTGTCGCATAGTCACGAACTTTAGTCTTGGTAAAGCTTTTGTTAAGATATCTGCTCTTTGTAGTTCTCCACTGACGTGTTCCACATTGATATGACCATTCTCTACGCATTCACGAATGAAATGATAGCGAATGTCGATGTGCTTGCTTCTTCCATGAAAAACTGGGTTCTTTACGAGTGCTATCGCTGATATGTTGTCAACTCTAAGCGTTATCCTTTTTTCTTGCCATCCAGTTAATTCACTAAGTAAACGTTTTAGCCATAAGGCTTGACATGCTGCTCCAGTAGCCGCCATGAATTCTGATTCACATGATGAGAGTGCCACTGTTGGTTGTTTCTGAGTACACCAAGTAATAGGTGACTCTCCAAAATAAAATACTATTCCAGTAGTTCCTTTTCCTCGATCGGTGTTGATTCCGTAACTACTGTCACTGTAACCTGTAATCTTGCAGTCGCCTTCTTTCTTGTATATTATTCCATGCTCCTTTGTTCCTTTGATATATCGAATTACTTGTTTCACTGCCTTCAGGTGATGATCCTTCGGGTCTTGCATAAATCTGCTGAGTAGTCCGACAGAATAACTAAGATCTGGTCTTGTATGTAGTAAGTATCTGAGACTTCCTATTAAACTTCGGTAGTAAGTTGCGTCAACTGAGTTTCCATCTTCCGCCTTGACCAACTTAGTACCGGGATCCATTGGTATCTTTGTATCATTACTGTCTGTCATACTTGTTTCTTTTAAGATCTTGTTAATATATCTTGTTTGCTTGATTGTAATCTCTCCTCCTGTCTGTGTAACTTCTATCCCAAGGTAATAAGCTAGCAACCCTAAGTCGCTCATTTCAAATTTGTCTTTCATCTGGGATTTAAACAAGTCTATTTCCTTCTTTGGAGTGCCCGTGATTATCAAATCATCTACATAAACTCCAACTATAAGTGTAGAATTCTTGTTTCTCTTCGTATAAACCGCTTGTTCGAGATTACATTTCTTAAAGTCTAATGACTTCAAGGTTTGATCAAGTTTCACATTCCAAGCTCTCGGTGCTTGTCTCAAGCCGTACAAAGCTTTAGTTAGCTTGTAGACCTTTTCTGAGTTTCCTTGTTGAATAAATCTTTCAGGTTGTGTAACATAGACTTCTTCCTTCAAGTCTCCATGTAAAAATGATGATTTTACATCTAAGTGGTGTACTTGCCATCCATGATATGCTGCTAGTGCTAATATCAATCGAACTGTCTCTATCCTAGCAACTGGTGCGAATACTTCATCGAAGTCTATCCCTTGTTCTTGTACATAACCTTTTGCTACTAATCTTGCCTTATATTTGATGATTTTTCCTTGTGCATCTCTTTTGGTCTTATAAACCCATTTGAGTCCTATTGCCTTCTGATTTTCAGGTAAATCAGTAAGAGTCCATGTGTTATTCTTGTTGATTGAATCCAGTTCAATCTCCATGGCCTCAATCCATTTTTTATCTTTAGATGCTTCCTTGTAGTTACGTGGTTCTTCTTCTGTAAATAATAAACTGGTAGTTTCAACTCCAGGTGCATCCCTATATACTTCTGATATATTTCTATAACCTCGTACTGGTGTATCATCAATTCTATTGTCTGAGCCTTCTACTGAACTTAAAGTAGCTTCTTCTTCATTTTCTGAGTTAGCGTTGTAATTGTATGTTGGTGGTGTGATTGGTGAGCCTGGATCTGGTATTTGATCCGGTTCCTGATACGTATTATCAATGTTCTCTGTGTTGACTGGTATAGGTTTTTCATTGTCAACTCCTTCTTCCACAAAGATTCCCCAAAATGAGTCTTGTGTTCCTTTTTCTTCTTCATTCTTATCCCAATCCCACGGTTTCGTTTCCATAAACTTTACATCCCTACTAACGTGTTTCTTCTTTCCTATAGGGTCATATAACCTACATGCTTTTGATCCTTCCTCTACTCCTAAGTAAATCATTGGTATGCTTCTGTCATCCAGCTTCTTCAAGTGAGGTATAGTTATCTTGGCATAAGCTATGCATCCGAATATTCTTAGGTTTTCTAGATTTGGTTTTCTGTTGTAGAGTGCTTCATATGGTGTTTTATCTTCCAGGGCTTTTGTAGGTACCCTATTGAGTATGTAAATGGCGTGTCTGACTGCTTCCGCCCAAAAAGTTAAAGGTAACTTCATCGCTTTCATCATACTTCTTGTAGTTGATAACACTGTTCTATTTCTTCTCTCCACTACTCCATTTTGTTGTGGTGAGTATGGTGCTGTCAACTGTCGTGCTATTCCATTTTCCTTACAGTATTTGGTGAATTCATTTGATGTAAATTCACCTCCTCTATCAGTTCTTAGCATTCTTAACTTTAATCTCAACTCCATTTCAATCTTTTGTCTAAATTCCTTAAATGTGTTAAATGCCTCATCTTTTGATGTTAGAAAGTAGGCCCACATGAAACGTGTACAGTCATCTACTAATAAGAAGATGAGTTTCTTTCCAGATTGTGTGGCTGGACTTATGGGACCACAAAGATCTCCATATACTAAGTCCAATGGGTTCTTTGATCTGAATTTAGCTTGATTTGGAAATGGGGTTCTACTATGTTTTCCTAATAAACATGCATCACAGATTTGTCCTGCATGATTTATTCTTGGTATTCCTTTCACTAGACCCTTTCTTGTCATCTTGTTGATGTGGTCAAAGTTCAGATGACCTAATCTAGCGTGCCATAACCATGCTTGGTTATCTATGTTTGCTAAGAGAAAAATAGGTGCTTCTATTTGTAATCTAATACTGTAAAGTCGATTCTTAGATCGTTCTACTTTCATCAACAACTTCTTGTTCTTATCATACAAAGCTAGTTTGTTTTCATCCATGATGATCTTACAACCTATCTCGGTAAGTTTTCCTAGACTAAGTATGTTGCTTTTGAGGTTTGGAATGTAGTAAACATCCGAAACTATCTTTTGTTGTTGGTTTCTGATGGGCGTGTGCGTTGGAGTAAAGTTTTGGCAGTTTTAATGCCTACTCAAGTTTTAAATTTATATTTAGCCGACTTATCAATAACACACACACTTAACGAGCAGTGTACCCAGTCAGTATGAAGATAATGGTAAGTAGAGTGTCGATCACTAAGAGTGGAACGTATTATCTCGTTATTCTAATCAGTATTTTAATATCCTAACGCAAGGGGGTTTCAGCCTGAGAGACTGGCACGGTTTGTTTGCAATTAAATAATAAAATAAACCAATAGGCACGAATCAGCAAGTAGCACACACGTACACAGATAGATACTCGAGACAATAAGAGGTCTGTCCTTATGATTAAGTAGTTTGTCACTTGTTTTATTGATAGCTTTATATGAAGTGTATGTAGTTAACCCTTTCTCGTTGGTCCTATTCTTATCGGCGAGTAAACCCTTAATGATTACTTATGTCTAAAAGTTATTCCTAAGTGATCAATTTAGTAATAACCGTGGGAGCCACATTATGTCCCGCAGTCAAATGCCCGCAAGCCACTAATAAACACAGAGGTTATCAATGCACTAATAAGTAGTAACCAAAGACATCAACATATAAACTTTAATTGATGGGAAAGCAAGTATTAAAGGGAGTGCAATCTTTCGTTGTCACATTACACAAGCCACCAATCCTGATGAATTAAAGTTTGCTAACACAATAAAACAAAACTACTTAATGAATTAAACACATGCAGCACCTTCTTACAGCTCTTGTATCTTTGATTTGGGTGTGTCTTGTGCTGCCTCCTTGACTGAATTCATCCTTTGTTTCTCCTGTTCGGACTTAGGTTATAATAATATTGCGTACGAAATTCGTCTGGTCTTGGGGTATTTATAGTTTCTGTCTGAGGGAAGATGCGGCGCATCTAGTAAGTAGATGCGGCGCATGTACTTAACTTCGCGTGGGGTCTAAGATTATAATATTCAGGAATATTCGTACACCTCCAGAAGATGCGGCGTAACTCCATGATTAGATGCGGCGCATGTCCTCTTGTATCTTGGATCGTATCTGGTGATATCTTGATAGAGATGCGGCGCATGTCATGAGTGAGATGCGGCGCATCTAGAGCAGATTAGTCTTGATCTTCTTCATTTCAGTAGACTCTTAACTTTATGCATGTTTTGCTCCATAATCAGTCCAAAATCGCTAAGTTTCACCAAATGCTTGTTTTTACCTGAGAATTACAAAAGTAAACGATTAAGTATCAATCCTCATACATAATATAGTAAAACAAGTCAAATTAATAGGATAAATGATAGTAATAAAATGTACTTATTTGAGTTCATCAAATATCCCCCCACTTGAACTTTACTTGTCCCCAAGTAAACCTTAGAATTTCTCTTATGAAAATGTATCCTAAAAGATGTTAGGATTTATTTTATATTTAAGCATGTATTCGTTTATTTCATAATCACACAACTAAACACTTAACGAATTAGAAGTAAAATAAAATAATTTGATAAAAGCAAATCTAATCGTTTAACTGTCCAGTCGTAACGAATATTCTATCATAAGCTTGGCAAGTATACACATCTCCTCCACTAAAGCTAAGGAATAACAAGTCTAAAGCGGTAAAAAGGGTTTTTAGGCTTAAGGGTTAATTATTCTCTTTCACTATCGATCTCAAATTCCAGAAAAGGCAACAAAATCACAAATACATGATCGAATCCACGAACACGATACTTGCAATTGCTCAAATCCTTAACTCGAATAGGCTAAAGATAGGTCCAAACTTCACCAATAATAATATATCAAAAAGGGCGACAAAATCATAAATATATAGCCGAATCCACGACTACGATACTTAAGATTGCTCAAATCCCTAATCTCAATAAATCAAAGGTTCGGTTGGATAAAGAATAATAAAGGGTATGGATAACATTTGGGATATAAATTGGTGTAAAATGAAAAATAAATAAAACAAATAAATTAAAATCCTAAGTGTGGTTAATCACTATCCCAACCATCCCATGAATAAGACTCATATCATTGAATAACTCACGCTTTAACACTTGAAACACACGCTTTAGGTAGACACGAATTATACTCAACAAGATCTTAATCAAAGAATAAACCTTAATTGGCGTTCCCATAACTGCCAATTCTCATTCAATCCATAGATATAGTACAACAAATAGTGGTGATATCGACCACTTACATAACTTTACTTAAGTTGGTTAAAAAACTAACTTCCAACTTTTCTTTCTTTCTTTTTCTTTTCTTATTTTTTCTATTTTTTTTTTTTTTTATTTTTTTTAAACTACTAACATAAACATAGATGTGTAAAATTTCACCACATCACTATAACTTTCTTTCCGGATAATTTTTCCATACTTTTCATGACTTCAGAAATAACGATAATAGTGAAAGTAGTAAACACACGAAAAATAAACTCAAAGATATACAATATTTACTTTCACTCCAATTGCATTGTGCAATTTCCCGACCTAACCATAGATAATGGATTACGCACGCGAACACAGGTAATGTAAGGAAACACACTTTGCCTATAGCAATTAACCAACCACGGATTCTAATCTACAGGGTAGGCTAAGGTGTAAGGGTGTAACGAAACATTTTAAACATAGGTGTAAGAAACGAAAGGAATGGCTCTGAGTGTTTTTCTAGGGGTATCTTACTCTAAAAATGAGAGTAACAAAAGGGTTTATACGGGGTTAACTAACCAGTGTAGTTAGTTAATAACACATAACATATAATAGGCTATTTTGGGTGTAATCCTAGAATTTTACCAATTTAGACAAGTCATTCCAACTATATAAAATAATACTCATTATGGTGGTCTCGAATAGTATACAAGCCAAGTTCTAAAGTTTACAAGTCACCGGCACACTCATAGATTTGTGAATTTTGGAAAATCACAATTTTTGAAAATAACGTCATGTGTGCAGCTATGCAACTTAGATCTTAAACAAAAACATGCTAAATTTTTTTTTAAGTTTGATATATTAAGCACATTTTAAGCATAATGTTTGAAAAAGTTTAGGACAAGTAAGTGTTAAGTGTTCTAATTCTCCAATCCCCCCACTTAAGTTAAACAACGTCCTCGTTGTTTGTATAAAAGGTTAAAAACTGGAAAATTAAAAGAATTAGAACAGAAAAACTCCCCTGAGATTTGCTCGGTATGATCCTCCATTAGTATAAGAGCAAAAATCATCTTTCTTGTGGATGAGAACGTTAAAGCTTCATACTTGATGTATCCACAGGAAATCCAGGAAACTATAATACCACCAACACTTTAAGACACACCTAAGATAAGAAAGGTTCAAACTTGCGTAATACATTAGTAGTTAGATAAAAATAAAACTTAAAAATTAAAACTGAAAATCATCAGGTCAGTCGATGCGCCGTATCTTATTGAAGAAGATACGCCGTATCGAGCCTGGAATAAATACGGATCAGAATAAAGATGCGCCGCATCCTTAACCAGGGATGCGCCGCATTAAAATAAACTGATAAATAGTTTTAAAGTCGAAAATAAAAATGCAGAAAAATAAAATAAGATATGACCATTGCAGGAGATGCGTCGCATCTCAGAATTGAGATGCGCCGTATCCTCTGCGGCCTGACTGACTTGACACAGAATATAATATAAAATAAAAGATAAGCATGGGTTGCCTCCCACGAAGCGCTTGTTTTTGTTCGAGTCACGAGCCTGACTCCACCCTTATTTACTAGGTAATAGGGTGTACGTCCCCCCACTTGGAATCAAGTGCGGGTGATAATAGTAATAAACACTATAGGAGTGTAAATTTGCTAGTAAAGATGGAAGAAATAAATAAAAATCATACCTTGGCAATATATGTACATCTTTCCTATCCTTACCCGGTTTGGTTGATAAATTGGATGACTTGATCATTACATCTGAAAGAGTAATATATTGAGGAAAAATGAGTCTCCTTTCTTCTTGGTTAGTTTCTTTGGTAGTAAGGCGTCCCTTGACTTCCGCAGAAGATGAGAAAGGGTCTTTGGCAAGTAAAAGTTCGAGTTCCTCAATAACCTTCATAGGGGCGAAATCATCATCTTCATCAATCATAGCAATGTTTAAGAGCTCATCACCAAACTCTTCTTCGAGCTCCACCAAATACGGGTTGATCACAGGTGCTTCAATAGGTAGTGTAATAAATTTCACCTCATCATCTTTTTGTTTTGCAACCTGTTTAGGAAAACTAGCAAGATTATTAGTAACGGGATTAATAATATTAAATAAATTTTTACCACTTTGTGTTGTAAGTGACTCCAATTCATCTTGTGAATCTCCATCTTCAACTAGTGGTCTTGTAATTTCAGCATCGTCCCGAATTTCATCCTTAAATAAGTAATCCCAGATTTCATCAAAATCCCTCGTTGGGTCAAAATCTGGTTGAGGTATGTCATCATAAACTATGGCGTCAAATGGTTCGAAATCAAAATTAGAATACTTTTCATCTTCATCCGATGGATTGTTTAATGGTGGTAATACGATTGCAGAATATTCTTCAACGTAGGGTTCCGTATACACATCATCTTGTGCAATCTCCGGAGAAAAAGTACTATCAAGAACAATTGCCGGAGTAGGTTTCACGGTATATGAATCTTCATCATCATCGTTTGACATACACCAAGTGTGTTGAAACGGCAATTTGTTTCTTTCTTTACTTGACTTTTCATGCCCTAAAATCAAGTATTCTTCCATAGTGATTTCTTTCGTCTCAATGACTTGTGCACCATATCTTGCTCTTTTCCAATCATACATCTGATTATTGCTCAAGGCTCTTTCCTCTATAAGCTTGATATATTCTTCCATTGTAATATCCGGATCGTCCATCTTCCTGAAATAAAACTTACTCGTGCAAAAGAAGGGTGAAACGATCAAAGTAAAATAAAAGCTTCTGATATCTGCTGTTGATGCGCCGTATCCTATAAATGGGATACGCCGTATCTAATACGTTAAAAATAAATCAGACTTTTATTCAGAAACGCAATACGCCGCGCTCGATAAATCAAATGCGCCGTATGTTTAAATAATCAAAAATTAATTATACTTATAAAAACTAATGCGCCGTATTTTCGTTACGTTTCAAAATATAAGATTTTTTTATTCAGAAGATGCGCCGTATCGACAGAGATCGATACGTCGTATCTGTTTAATAATTCGAAAACTGTTTTTAATTAAAATAATAGATACGCCGTATCTGCTAAAGCAGATGCGTCGTATGGCGTTAACGTTTAGAAAAATTTTTTTTATCAAAAACAGATACGCCGTATCTGCTAAAGCAGATGCGTCGTATTACTTTATCGCTTTTTAAAAAAAAATTTCGTATTAAAAACAGATACGCCGTATCTTGGGGAAAAGATGCGTCGTATCGAATTAATTAAACGCGTTGTATTTTTAAAAATTAAACGCAATACGCCGTATCTGAGAGATCAGATGCGCCGTATCGTTTGATTTAGCACAGTACAACGATAGCAGAACAGAAAAAATACGAAAAATAAAAACAAAAAATTAAACACACAAAAATAAACACACAAAAATAAAAGAAAACAATTAACACACAATACAACAAATATGCAAAATAGTACAATGATGCAATTAATCTAATAAAAAGAAAAACCTAATTAAAATACTAATCAAATTAACAGATAATAACAATTCACTCCCCGGCAACGGCGCCAAAAACTTGGTGGGCGTGTGCGTTGGAGTAAAGTTTTGGCAGTTTTAATGCCTACTCAAGTTTTAAATTTATATTTAGCCGACTTATCAATAACATACACACTTAACGAGCAGTGTACCCGGTCAGTATGAAGATAATGGTAAGTAGAGTGTCGATCACTAAGAGTGGAACGTATTATCTCGTTATTCTAATCAGTATTTTAATATCCTAACGCAAGGGGGTTTCAGCCTGAGAGACTGGCACGGTTTGTTTGCAATTAAATAATAAAATAAACCAATAGGCACGAATCAGCAAGTAGCACACACGTACACAGATAGATACTCGAGACAATAAGAGGTCTGTCCTTATGATTAAGTAGTTTGTCACTTGTTTTATTGATAGCTTTATATGAAGTGTATGTAGTTAACCCTTTCTCGTTGGTCCTATTCTTATCAGCGAGTAAACCCTTAATGATTACTTATGTCTAAAAGTTATTCCTAAGTGATCAATTTAGTAATAACCGTGGGAGCCACATTATGTCCCGCAGTCAAATGCCCGCAAGCCACTAATAAACACAGAGGTTATCAATGCACTAATAAGTAGTAACCAAAGACATCAACATATAAACTTTAATTGATGGGAAAGCAAGTATTAAAGGGAGTGCAATCTTTCGTTGTCACATTACACAAGCCACCAATCCTGATGAATTAAAGTTTGCTAACACAATAAAACAAAACTACTTAATGAATTAAACACATGCAGCACCTTCTTACAGCTCTTGTATCTTTGATTTGGGTGTGTCTTGTGCTGCCTCCTTGACTGAATTCGTCCTTTGTTTCTCCTGTTCGGACTTAGGTTATAATAATATTGCGTACGAAATTCGTCTGGTCTTGGGGTATTTATAGTTTCTGTCTGAGGGAAGATGCGGCGCATCTAGTAAGTAGATGCGGCGCATGTACTTAACTTCGCGTGGGGTCCAAGATTATAATATTCAGGAATATTCGTACACCGCCAGAAGATGCGGCGTAACTCCATGATTAGATGCGGCGCATGTCCTCTTGTATCTTGGATCGTATCTGGTGATATCTTGATAGAGATGCGGCGCATGTCATGAGTGAGATGCGGCGCATCTAGAGCAGATTAGTCTTGATCTTCTTCATTTCAGTAGACTCTTAACTTTATGCATGTTTTGCTCCATAATCAGTCCAAAATCGCTAAGTTTCACCAAATGCTTGTTTTTACCTGAGAATTACAAAAGTAAACGATTAAGTATCAATCCTCATACATAATATAGTAAAACAAGTCAAATTAATAGGATAAATGATAGTAATAAAATGTACTTATTTGAGTTCATCAGTTTCTACATCCTAACAGTATTGAACCTCTACCCTTTATCTCTACATACGATCCATCTCCAAAACGAACGCGTCCAGTGATGCTTTCGTCAATGTCCTTAAAATGACTCTTGGTTCCCGTCATATGGTTACTTGCACCATTATCTAAATACCATATGCTAGCATCGGTTGTAGCATATTTTCGGGGTTGTACTTGTCCTTCGTTCAACAAAACTTCTTCGTGTGTAGTCATCAATAGTGATGGTTTATCGTCTTCTAAGATAAGGTTTGATTGTTCCTGGGTTGTTGATGGTTTTCTGCAGTCTTTCTTTATATGTCCATGTTTCCCACAATTGAAACATTTTACCTTTCTTATATCCCACTCACGTTTATTCTTATTTGACTTATCTTTGTGAGTTGAGTTTTCTCCATTCGAGTTGTCTCTGTTTCTATTATTTTGCCAGTTTCCTCGTGAGTAGTTTGATCTACCTCTATATTTGGTAAATCGTTTTCCATTTCTAGAGTGTTCGCCTTGTGCGAATAGTAAATTATCCTGGCCTTCTACTTGTCCTCCCTTTCGGAGTTTTATCCTTTCCTCGAATGCCTTAAGTTTTCCAGCAATCTCATCTAAAGTAATATCGTCGAGATCATTTGTCTGTTCTATGGATGCTACTATTTGAATGAATCTGTCTGGTGTGGAATCTAGCAGTTTTCGTACTAAAAGTGATTCATCCAACGTTTTTCCTAATTCTTTTGCCTTCGTGGCATAGCCGTTCAGTTTGGCTGTAAATGCATCCACCGTGTCATCTTCCTTCATCTGAAGGGTCTGAAATCCAATCATCAATGATTGTAACCGTGCTTGTTGCACCCTTTCTTCTCCAACGTGTCTCCTTTTTAACGATTCCCATAATTCCTTTGACGTTTTACAACTTGCTACTTGTAAAATTACGTCTTCGGTCAATGCTTGATATAGGAAGGCCGTTGTTGCCTTATCCTTCTTATCGTCTACTTGTGTGTTCTCCTTAGGTTCTATCGCTTCCCATAAACCATGTGCTTCTAATATGACCTTAATTTGTATAGCCCAAACAGTGTAATTTGTGGTTTTTAATTTTGGGCATTGATATTGTGCAATTGGTGTTGTAGGGGGTTTTGGTGGCGTAGTACCATTTACATCGTCACCCGACATCCTAAAGGTGTTTATAATTTTCACTTTCTAATCGTATGGGAATTCTAACTAATGTGGTATTTCTTACTTCTACGGGAATAGAAATAGTTATCCGGGAATCCTAATAGTACGGGATCAATATATAAAGTTCTCGGGATTTCCTAATAGTATAAACAAGTATCTATACTATGTAAATGTGAAATGAAATCCAAAGTTCGAATTTTGTGACCTCGTTGTTGTGTCAAAACACAACCGTATTCCCCTTTTTTGTGTGTTTGGTACTTGAGTAATTCCAATCACGCCTTTTCTTCTCCCTTGTTTGCCAAAACAACTCGTGTATCAATTGTTGTCGAATTGCCTTTTGTTTTTCACCACACTTTCAACCACGTTGCTGTTCCTTCTTCCTTTTGGTCTCGACCTTGAAATAATATGTGCCCTAGATCCTTCTTGGTCTCGGCTTTTTTCAAAAGTACTCCAAATGTTCTCGGCAAAAGTAACAAGTTTGTTACTTGTTAGTTTTTTTTCAAGTCTTCCAAATTTGAGAAGTTTTGCAAATACCCTACGGTATTCTAATCCAAAAACAAACGCTTGTTTGTTTTTTCTTTACTAATACTACTACGGTAGTACGTCTTCTAAACAAAACGACTTGTTTTGTTGTCTTTGTTCTTGTTGCTTGTGTTTCCAAACGCGTTCCACAATACCTTTTCTTCTCTTCTCTTTTGTTCCACACCGTATTCACAACACACTCTTCTTTTTTTTGGAGATACCCGTCGGTATCTTATCAAAAACAAATGATCAGTTTGTTTTTCTTCGTTGTTGTTATCTCCTGTATTGCTAGCGTTCTTCCCAAACAATCTAGGATTGTTTTTTTTTTTCTCTTCGGTATACCTTTCTTCAAATTGTCCAAGCAACCTTTTTCTTTACTTCCAATCTGTTGCGTTAGAGTTTGCAACGATGGGTCTCTTTTGCTCTTGACGTCATTCTCTTCCAAGTTGTTTCGTTAGAATACAACAATGGGTCTACTTTGTTGTTGTCGTGTGATATTTGTTTCCCACAGAAAGTTTTTTATACTTTCTGCTTGTTCTTGTTCGAATAAATGATCACAACAAACGAACAACAATTCACCAGCGCTTCTTTTGGTGTCTTTCGTTTGCAATTTCCACACAAGTACGGTCGTGCACTACTTTCCTTGCGTCCTAGTTATCCAGGCAATGTTTCAATGTTGCGTCTTCTTCTTTGAAACAAAGGTTTCAAACGTGTTCTGTCTTCTTTGGTCTCCTTGTGTCTCGTTGATAATTTTCTGGTTTTGAATGTTTGTAACGAGGGTGGCTCTTGATGCCAAATGTTGGTCCCAAATGTTTGTTAGTCGAATGATGAAATTGCAATATGATAAACTGAATAACTAAATTATCTAACCATTGTAACATTACATATGTTCAAGTATTTATACTACACGAATGGTTGCCATGAACCATTGTGTTCATTC
Organism: Artemisia tridentata subsp. tridentata; assembly: GCA_021014915.2. NCBI lineage: Eukaryota > Viridiplantae > Streptophyta > Magnoliopsida > Asterales > Asteraceae > Artemisia > Artemisia tridentata. The sequence continues at coordinate 158,985,145 of CP139507.1, read as the reverse complement.
GAATGGGTCTCATCCAAACGACACACCCTTTCAAATATTTGTAACTAACTTATTTAACTAACATAACCATTAACTAACTTAACCGCAATTCGGTTATAATCTTTTATATTAACATCTTTGGTCCTTCGTGTTTATAAGTAGAAGCAATGTCGAGATTATTATCCCACATTAATATCAATTAACCCCAAGTCAATTATTGGCTGTGGTGATGCCAAAAAACCTGTCACTCCTTTCATACGGTAAATTGTACCGATCATGTCGGCTGTGGCATACGCAAAACATGTACCCTCATTCTTCTGATTATCCACCCTGCTAGTCCAGTGACGAACACAGTTATTGGCGTATGGTATTTTATCAGACATATTTGGTGGGTATGTGATGATAGAGTGTTTGAACAAAAAATGGAGTAAGAAGCTAGGTTACTCTTGAAAAGGTACTATGAAAGAGAGATAGAGACAGAGAGAGAGAGATATGGGTAGTTGTATGAGACTTCAAAAGTGCAATGAAGAGAGTTAGTTGTTATGAGTCAATGCTTCTAAGTACTCTACTTGAGTAGTAGAAACATATTTGTCGTGGAACACAGATTCTCATTAATATGGGCACGGGGTGTTACAGTTAGCTTACAGCCTGGTCCACATTTCCTGTTATGATTTATTGTTAGATTCCCGCTTCTACTCTCTTTGAAGTCTCACTTAGCTACAACACTCATCCACCCGGTGACCAACATTTTAGAAGATATATATATCAGTTCATTGTTTTGTTTTTAATGAACCTGTGTATATGTGGTCAGGATAGTGTCATAAAAAAATTATGGTAGTATTAAGTCCAAAAAAATTGTTTAATTTGTTTCGAATACAGAAGTAATGTTAATTAACATGTGCAAGTGTGTTACGATGCATGTAGACTGAAATAACACCCCTTAATTAACATTAGAGGAAGGACATGCATGAAGATATATACTCGTGGTTTGAATGCCAAAATAGATGTAAAGAAAATGGAATGATTCAAGTACTGATATTAATAAAGCCTTTTGCAGTAATTACCTGGTTGGTGAATGAAAACTTGGAAAATTGAATGTATGAAAGAGAGAGAGATATGGGTAGATATATTATCAAAGCCTTTTGCAGTAATTACCTGGTTGGTGAATGAAAACCTAGAAATTAAAATGTAGTCATTGAAGTGGTATACTTAACAAAAAGCTATTAGGTTCATCAAATGTCATGTATACATGTTTTGCTATCCTAATAATATTCATTAAACACCTCAACCGGCAGCGTCGTCTCTGAATCTTGAAATTTTTGAGGGCCTGAACGAAATTATATGATGAGGCAACGCCTCACTGAATAACATTAGCAAGTATGTAGAAAACAATGTTCAAACCTATCAACTAACCATATTAGCAAATTCCTGTTGTACCAACGAAACTGAGCTAAACATCTACACTTTATGGATGATCTGTACCAAAATTTTGAGAAACTAGCCTTCATGGGGTCACGTTGGTCAAGTTAAGTCTTTTTAAGTCCTCTAACCTTGCATTAGAATGGTCAATAAAGCTCCATATGGTCGAAGTTGTTTTGTTTCTACCAAACATAATGAATAAGAAACCAAAGTAACCCCTTGTCAAAAGAGAATAAAGTTTGCTTTTACACACCAGTGTTAGACGATTAGATTATTGGCCCAAACCCGATTGTGGGTTTGAGGTCCATTAGGTTTAGGGTTTATGTCAGCTTATTCTCAAAGTTATGTTCTATTATAAAAGGACATGCTACTCTATGTAATTGACAAGTCATTCAATCAATGTTAATCTCTCTTTGGTATTTTACAACCAGTAGCAGGCATTAAGTGTAGCAGGGCATTGTTAAGAGGAGTTGTCCTTGTGGGTTTTTAGTTTACCAAATTAGTATCTGAAGCTTATTTGAAACCAAAACAGAGGAAGACGAATATGATAAACAATTCAAACACTAGTTACTCTATGGTACAACTTTTGAACCATAAATTACAACATACATATAAATTCATCTTTTCAGTCCACGTGCACTCTTCTTATTTGACATACTACTCGTTGTTTTTCTTTTTTAATTTGTTAAGCTCATATGGATTTCAGGCTATATTTATGTCTAGATAGATTGGTTTACACTAATCCTAAGACAGATATATTACCACAATCAGGCAATCAGCCCATAAAATGCCTTGAATATCTTTTTTTCCTTAAAAAACTAGTAATACATACATATTACTGTATTTGTTTACGTAATGGTTCGTGGGTCGAGGGGAATCAATCGTTTTTTTTCCCACGTCGATAAGGACCCCGAGGTATTACCGGAGTCAAGAGTCAGGATAACACTCAAACTACAAGAAAAAGTGTTACGGGCTTTAAAGTTTTGTCATATGTGGAATTGCAATAGCATTTAAAGTACAAGGACTAGTTTAGTCATTTTGCTAAGTTAGAACTTGTAGCTTGTAATAAATACCCTCCTAGGTCAACACTAGGAGGGTTGAGGATTCATTTGTAACATGAGGTGTGTGTGTTTTCTCTAGTTTCTCTCTCTAGAAAACATACACACCTCGACAATCAATAAACCGAATATCAAAAGTTTAATCCTTAGTTCGTGTTTATCATGTTTCCTCCACCTCCAAACGTGATTCTTGGTCATATCAATTGGTATCAAGAGCTAACCGGGTGGCTGCTCGTGGTGTTTTTAAGGTGATAAAGGTGATTTTTGTTGTGTTTTATCTCGGTTTTTCTTCATCTTCTTCATCAGCCGAGTCTAGTGTTATATTTATGTTCGATTTGTGATTAAAAGAACCCAACTGCTGCGTTTTTATCATCAAAAACGTGAGCTTTTGTGGTCTTTCTGGATTCATACGCATGAACAAAGGCAGAAAGTTGTGTGTTCTAAGCTTCTTTGATCGAAAATCACATTATCTTAGTATAAGATTTGTGTTTTGGAATATATTGAATATCTTATTCATTGGTTTATGAATTATTGGTCAAAGTTGGCGGAATTGGTGAAAGACAGTCTGGCAAGGCATGGGCTTGTAAAGAAAAGGACAAGTAGTTGGTAAAGCTGCTGCTTTTCACAATTCAGAAAGTCAACATTTGTTTCGGAATTGCTATTTCTCTCGCAATTGAATTGCTTCTCGCAATTCAGGGTATTATCGCAATTGCTTTCGGAATTGAAGCTCTTCTCGCAATTATGGGCCTCTCGCATTCTTGTATAAGAATTGCGATGAAATGAATTTTCTCGCAATTGCTGGTTTTCTCGCAATTGAGGAGTCTTTCGCAATTGATCTCGCAATTGGTTTCGCAATTGTCTCTCGCAATTCCTGCTTTTTCTCGCAATTGGCGGGAAAACTTGAGTAAAATTTAATTTTCTTAGGAGACTTTACGGTCCATTTTTACGCGAGATTCAAATTCTGGTACAAGAGTGAAAATTTTGGCCTAAAATTCAAATTTTTTGGCCAAAATTCGAATTTTTCGGGGAATTTTCGGCGTAAAAATTTCTTAAACTCAAATTTTTCCAGCATCATTAGAATGTCATTTTATGGCATTTTTCACACCAAAATCACAAATGAAATTATCGGACTGCACCTTCAACATCACCACGTATAGCCGAAAAGATCCTGATCAAGATTCACAATCAGATGACAATGGTCAAATTATCAGCTGTGGCTACAAGGATGATGATTTATTATTACTTATTTGAAGTTGAAGTGGAATATCTCGGGTACGTGTACTTAGTATCTTGAAGATATCGGGGTTGGTTGGATGCATGATTCTTCGAAATCCTTGTTTGGGCACTCATGGGAATAGTGATTAAGTCTTGGGTTATCTAGTTTTCATAGGTCAAGGGGAGGATGGACGAAGACCTAGTTAACTATCACTTAAAGGAGATACGTTGTAGTACTCAGTGTCACACAAAGATGTGAATAATTCAAGAGAGGTTCATATACAGTTAAGGAAGGATGGATGGGTATATGAAACGACCTATGCTTTAAGGAGTTACGTTGTAGTGCTCAGTATAGGTTCTTAGTCACACTATCGTGCAAGTTTAAGTCACAAGTTTGGGTTATTCTACTTCAGTCTCAAGTTCGTCATAGTGGGTTTTCTCCATCAGTAGTCACTACATAAAGCCGTTGTTATTGATTCAGGAGGTTAGATTGGGTTTATCTACATCTTCTCACGGATTACATGAAGTGCTTCCAGTTCATACTTCACGTGCACATAATATGCTGATTCCGATCAATCGTAACCAGCAGGGGAGAGAAATGTGCGGGCTAATCTCTCATGGGAAAAATAACTGGGATGCATTTGGTGAGATGAAGATGTTGATAATGTATTCCCCAGAACGGACTTCAGATACAGGGCAATCATAAGAGAGGTTGTCAGTTTGGGGGAGAGCACTAATTAGGGGAGAGCACGGGGAGAGCACTCAAGGCACTCTATATTAAACCCTAATTAGATTTGCTCACATGGTTCGTCTGCAAGTAAAGAAATAAAAGCTGAGAAGATTCTGCAAGCTGAACGAAGTAATGAAGTTTGAAGATTATTCTCTGTACTTACTGTTTATATTTTACTTGTAGGGAACATTATGTTGACGTTTTTAAGCATCATTTTCAGGTGAGCATTCTAAGGCTAAGGTAGAAGGACGTGACTAGAAGAGACTAGTTTGCATTTGAGGATGACTATTTTTAAGTTTTAATTGGAATAAGTTGGAGTTTTGTTTGCGTTACTTGAATGTCTTTCATTTTTACTTTATGTTTTAATGAAGATGCCTTTGGAGATTGTTTTGGTTATTTTATTTTGGGGTATCGTTACGACACTTTGTGTCTGTACTTTGCTTGATTTATTTGCATGTAGAAATTCTCTATATAGACGCCATGTGTTGTGATGATATCCATGATGTTGCACTCGCGTTTCCGCCATTGGCGAGGTGTGACAGATTGGTATCAGAGCCTTGGTTATAGAGAAGTAGGTGGTTGAGCCTAGACTATAACCTAGGAGTCCCTCATATAGTTGCATTTAGGGCCTATGTGTGAGTATGGTATTTTAAGTGTTTATTCTTCTTGAGTTTATGAGTAGTTTCGTCGAGTTTTGGACGTCTATTGGATCCTCGTACTTAGTATCATATGTGTCACTTTTAGCATGGCACCTCTCGCGCGTAGCATGTTTCGTTGGGCAATTGTTGTCGCTACTGGTTGCAAGAGGATTGGTAGCTTGAGACGGGCTAACAAGAGGATTTTAATTCCTGCTAGCATGTGGCCATGTCTGATCGAGGAAAAGATGACCTTAGTGAACGTGGGTGGAACGGAGATAGAAATGTACGAGACAAAGGTGACGAATAAAGACGGCTACATTATTAGGTACCTTGGAAAGTGCCCCAAATTCCTAGAAAGTGGGGAAGGGGTTTGGACTGGGCCTCGTGATTTGTATGGGTTTGTGGACCGTATAGAGGAGGAAGAAAGGAACCCCAGGAGTGGTTTTGCTAGTCATCCACTACCACAGCCCGAGGGAAACCGAAATGGATGGCTAAGTGAGGAAGATGAAGTGGATTCAGATCTGGAATCCACCGCGAGTAACACGATTTAAGGGTAGGGATAGAGCTCAAGCCACGTGCGACATTATTGTTTAGCGTTATGTTTTGGATGTCTTTTGTGGTCTTTTGATGTTGGTATTGTGTTGGAATATGGATTCCGTTGGATTTTGGGATTTTTCCCAAGTAATTTATAATAAGGCTTGAGCGGGTTTGAATATTTTATATATGTGATATATGATTTATTCTGAGTTTGTGTATGTGTTATTGTGAGGTGTTATTATTGTTAGGTGGGGTATTGGAAGCGAGTACACATGTGAAAGGATACATCTATAATTATGGGTTGCCAACATAATTATACATGTATCACGACACATGTGGACTTATGGCCAATACTACGTTGACCAATGACGACATGCTTACGTGTAGTAGGATTAGATTTAACTGTGATATTTGTGTTAATTGCCCCATTCGATGGGGAGTACTTGTGATAAGTAAGGATGTGTATTCGCGAATGTCGTGAACGGCGCCTAACGGTATTAATGATTTGTGTGTCCAGGATATGGCACCAAAAAGACCAAGACGCCTATTTAAGTCACCAATGAGTGGAACCTAGTGAGCTTAGGTCTAGTATTATGATTGAGATAGCTAGCGTTTGGGAGGTAGAGATTGATAAGGTTATTCGTGGGTGTACTATAGTGTTAGAGGGCATTCCTTTTATGATTGATTTAATACCTTTTGGGCATGGAAGTTTCGATGTGGTGATAGGGATGAGCTGGTTGTCTAAGCATAGGGCCGAGGTCATATGCCACGAAAAGGTAGTTCGTATTCCTTTAGAGAATGGTGGTATCCTTCGGATACAAGGAAAATGTGTATGGAATGAGTTGAAGTCCCTTAGGAACGTAAAATAGAAGAGATTCCAGTGGTGTGTGAGTTTCCGGGCGTTTTTCCTGAAGACTTGTCTGGATTGCCTCCAATCCGTCAAGTTGAATTCCGTATTGAGTTGATTCCTGGAGCGGCACCTGTGGCGAAATCCCCATATCGTTTGGCACCCTCTGAGATGCAGGAGTTGGCAGCGCAGTTGCAAGAACTTCAGGATAAAGGGTTTATCCGACCTAGTCACTCTCCGTGGGGAGCACCTGTGTTATTTGTTAAGAAGAAGGATGGTTCGTTCCGGATGTGTATTGACTATCGGGAATTGAACAAGTTAACTGTTAAGAATCGGTATCCTCTTCCTAGAATCGATGATCTCTTTGACCAACTGCAAGGTTCTCGATTTTTCTCAAAGATAGATCTACGTTCTGGGTATCAACAGCTGAGAGTGTATGAAGAGGATATTCCGAAGACTGCTTTTAGGACTCGTTATGGACACTTTGAGTTCACGGTTATGCCATTTGGGCTGACAAATGCACCTGCGGTATTCATGGATTTGATGAATCGCGTTTGCAAGCCTTACTTGGATAAATTCATGATTGTGTTCATAGACGACATTCTAATTTACTCTAAGACGAAGGAGGAGCATGGAGAACATCTGAGGTTGATCCTTGGATTACTGGAGAAGGAGAAGTTGTACGCCAAGTTCTCAAAATGTGAGTTTTGGCTTGAGGAAGTACATTTTCTTGGACATGTGGTAAATAGTGAAGGAATACATGTAGACCCTAGTAAGATAGAAGCGGTCAAGAACTGGAAGGCTCCTACGACGCCGTCTAAAATACGCTCATTCTTAGGATTGGCGGGGTATTACCGAAGATTTATAGCGAAATTTTTGAAGATTGCTAAACCCCTTACTTTGTTGACTCAGAAGAACAAGAAGTATGTTTGGGGAGAAGAGCAGGAGGTGGCTTTTCAGTCACTAAAAGATAGTTTGTGTAATGCACCTATTCTGACGTTACCTGATGGGCCAGATGATTTTGTTGTGTATTGTAATGCATCGAATCAAGGATTTGGGTGTGTGCTAATGCAGAGGGGTAAGGTGATAGCTTATGCATCCCGAAAACTCAAGATTCATGAGAAGAATTATACCACTCATGATTTAGAGCTTGGTGCGGTAGTATTTGCTCTCAAGAATTGGAGACATTATCTGTATGGCACAAAGAGTGTTGCTTATACAGATCATAAGAGTCTTCAGCATATCTTCAGTCAGAAGGAGCTGAATATGCGACAAAGAAGGTGGATTGAATTGTTTAGTGATTATGATTGCAAGATTCGCTATCATCCTGGAAAGGCAAATGTGGTAGCTGATGCTTTAAGTAGGAAGGAAAGGATTAAGCCTAAGCGTGTACGAGCGATGTGCATGACATTGCAGTCGGGAATTAAGGGTAAGATATTGGCAGCGCAAGAGGAAGCTCTTAAGGATGAGAATGCGACTGCTGAGATGTTGCGGGGCTTGGATCAACAAATGGAGAAAAAGGAGGATGGTGGACTGTATT